>OZ012739.1:274427230-274626127 GCA_963859935.3 Lathyrus sativus
TGCTTTCGAATCTGGAAATGTGGTGAGATTTAGGTGATTTGGATTGGAGATTTGGAATCCTCGTTCAATTCTGGTCAAGATCGATATTTAGCTTGTGTTTTCTGATCACCTGCAACCATCATCTCACCGGAGAAGATGGTGGTTTCCACCGTGGACCACCGCCTGGAAATATCTCAGGTCGCCTGAGCTTTTGGAGAAGATGAAGCCTGAGACGTTGGATTAGTCTCCAAGTTGGACTTATTACACAGATCGTGTGGCTGTGATTTAAACTCAGCTTTGCCTCCAAATCCTTGAAACGCATCGTTTCATTAAATGATGTGGCACGCCAGTCAGATCCTAGTCAGCATCACATGTGGACGCGCTCTAAGCCATCTAATCTGCATACTTAGTCACTGATCCAAGGGCGTGTGTTTATTTCAGCATTTTTATTTCTTTCATTTGATTTTCTTTTATTTTTAATGCATTTTGATTCTAAAATCCATAATAAATAGAAAAATAAATCTTTTAAGGCTTGATTTGTTTTCCCTAACTCCTTAGAAAATGTAGAATTTAATAGGATTGAAAAATGTTTAATTCATGCATTTTTTATTTTATTTTCATTTTTTGCATTTTAATTGGTTTTATTTTCAATTTGTTTGACATGTGTTTTTGCTGATTTTATTGTGAATGATTGGTGATGAATTTTAAGTTGATTACTTTTGGGCTATTTAGCTTAGATGTGCATGTACCCATAGTAATTTTCTCATATTTTTGTGAGAGAATTTTAGGCTAGTTTAAGCATTGAACATTAGGTGGTTTAGAATTAGGGTTTTAAGATGTTACCTTTAGGTTTAGGGCATAGTTTTAGGTCCAAATGAATGGTTAACCCTCTGGTTTTTGTATGAGAGATTCATAAGAGGTTTAGGAACCCTTAGTAATATTTTTAGGATTTTACAATCATGTTTGGTATTTTAAGTAGAATTAGTTTTAAGACTAACTTCTAAGTGCTTCTGATGAACAAATTTGGATAGTTTAACTCAGTAGTTCCCCTTAGATTAGGGTGGTGTTGCTTTTGAGCTTGGGTGATCATGAAGAAAAATTGAAGGTGCTTTGGAGATCTTGAAGGAGCTTGGAGTTGAAGATTTCTCATCTGTTGGAGCGCTTGTCAGGAGCTTAGGAAAACTAGGGTTTTAGGAAGAGCATCAGAGTAGTTCTACTTGTTTCTTCATACATGGAGTATATTGTTCATCTCCATTCAATCCAATGACATAAATTCCTTTTAAAGAAGTCACATCTCTCCTTAGGAGGGATGAAGGGCATGCTTTAAGAGTAGATCTTTGAGGATGCCAGTCTCTCATAATGTTAAGTTCTCAGTGACTTCCCTTGGTTGTCATTGAGCTTCTTAACATTCCAACTTGATCTTGTTGAATGAGTCTCCCTTGGAGGTGCTTGTTGAAGCTTGGTAAAGGAAAAGATGAGGTAGCTTGTTGAAGCTAGGGTTTTGTTTGCTTGTTGAAGCTAGGAGCTTGTTAAGGTCAGGAGCTTGTTGAAGCTGGTTACTGGTTAGGGTTTGAGCTTGCTTAAGCTGGGAGCTTGTTGAAGTTTGGTGCCTATTGAAGATTCAAAGTTTATTGAAGCTTGAAGATAGGAGTTATTCATGAAGACGAAGGTTGTTGCTGTCAACTTTTTGCTGGTTAATCATCTGTTGTTGTCAGAGTTGCTGTTTGTTGTAGGAGATTGGTGCTGCTGTTTGGGCTGCCTCCTCTGCTTTGTGATTTTTGTTTTCTGTATTGTTTGTTGGCTTGTATAGCTTGCCCCCTAGGTTTGAGGTGAATATTGATTCACTTTGCCTATTGTTCTCCCTAGCCTCGCTTGTATTACTGCATTGCATGCATTTTACTGTATTTGCTTGCTTTCTTTTCTGTTTATCCCCTAGGATCTCTGATTTCCTCTGTGCAGGAGGGAATTATGACAGACATTTGGATTATTATCCATGCATGACCACATTAGGTTAGTTTCCCTTGCAACCATAGTGTTAGAGTCTTTCTATTCTTACCTCAAAACACTTCAAAAAACACAGTAATAAAGATAACGCGTGCTATACACTACGAGCCTTAAGCTATTTGAGAAAAGGTTGCTGGAGGGTCACTCTTCAGTAATCTGATTGCTTAGTATGGTACCCTTAGGATGTCATGCGACGTAGTCACTCCCAGGTCACAAGTCTTTAGTACAGTACAAGTTGCCAACAGACTAAAAAACACTTCTTTCGTAAAAGATTCAAAACAAACATCAAAGTGCCATTTTTGTCCGCTTGGACTCTTAATCAAGAAAAACCCTTTCTGAAGGTAATAAAAAAACAGTCAGACAAGATGGTGTCTTCCGTAGCCCGAACTACATTTGCTCTGATCTTTCATGATGTATGAAAGTACGTAGGCACAGGATGCCGTATCCTAGCAAGCAACCTTCCCCCTTAACCCGTAGATAGGCGAACTACGTTGACTCTGATTTCTCGTTCCAGACGGGAATACATAGGCATAAAGTGCGATACTTTGCCGAATCATTTTCGTTTCTTTTTAACCTAGACAAATAGAGTAGACAGAATAACACACCCTTAGATAGAAAACAAGCATGGATCCCGTCGAGTACGACGGACGTGAGGGGTGCTAATACCTTCCCCTTGCGTAATCGACTCCCGAATCCAAGATTTGGTTGCGATGACCATTCCTTTCCCTCTTTGCGTTAGGTTTACTCTGAGCGTTTCCTTTCCCTTTTGTGGGGTAAATAACGCATGGTGGCGACTCTTCTGTCATAGCCGGCGCCGATTTTCGCAGTAGCGACACCCTTCGCCCCCTTTCCTCTCCTTCAACCGCTTCTTCTTTCCCAACCACTAATCATCTTCTTCTCCTACCTCTTCTTTTCTTCTCTTCGACGTGCCCTTCAATTTCCATTCCCAACCTGTATAACAAAACCATAACCAAACAAATCGACATCAATAAACAACAAAGCTTTACCAAAAATGTGGTCCAAGACAATGGTGGACGGTTTTGCACGGGGACTTTCGCTGTGGTGGCGACAGATGGCTTTGGCGGTGTCTCACAATTTGACGGAGATTCGCGGCGAAGAAATGACCACTGATAAGTTTTCCGCGTTTTTACAAGTTTCGAAGCCTTTATGCGATCTGCGTGTTCGTATTGTGTGTTGTTCTGTGCATTTCTTTCTGATATTTTTTTCATCTGTTGAGTGTTGTGTCTCCTTCTTTTTATACACGAATTCTCAACCAAATTGAAAAGAAAATTAAAATACTTTCCTTCTTAAATCAAACATGCCTGAAACATGTTTATGAGCTATCAAATTCTGTTTTTGGGAAGGGTTTCATGACTGTGATTTTGTTTTGAAGGTGGTTAAAACCTGTCTGGACTTGCTGTTTTGGGATTTTAATCAATACTATCTGATTTTCATTTAAACGAACAATGATGATAGTTTGTTTCTGTCGGGATTGTTTGAGATTTTGAATGGGTAGCCTGCTGACTAATGGGTTGTCTTTGTATTATGCAATTTTCAAAAATCCTTAAAAGACTTACTAATTTGAATCCTCCTTTGTGCAATGATACCATCATCCCACAAATGTCGAAGTTTCTGAAAACTGAAGCTAGTTAACTTGATTTTGCCAACTCTCCAACCGAAGGGTTTTGTTAATGGGATGTTGCTTTTGATGAGAGACTCCAAGCTGACGGCCCCTTTGCGATTTGGCAGCCCCTTGGGTCAACGCAACAACAATCCTCGATTCATTTCTCTTGAAGAAATCGTTCAAAACGACTTCAACTTGGTTTTAGTTTGGTATAATGATGATAAAACTTTATATGTCATCTTAATTGTCTTTTTTTGTTTCGGTTTCAATTTTATTCACCTTCACAATCTCTTATAAACAGGTGTGGCTGATGCATACCATTTCATGCTGATGCTTGATTTTTGATTGGAAGTATGAACGCTTGTTGTCAAAATCAATGAATCTTTGAATTTTCAGCACAAGGGAAAAAGATTTCTCAAGTAAACCAGGATTTTGCCTAATAAAAGCATTTAGCAGCTTCCT
Source organism: Lathyrus sativus (assembly GCA_963859935.3). NCBI lineage: Eukaryota > Viridiplantae > Streptophyta > Magnoliopsida > Fabales > Fabaceae > Lathyrus > Lathyrus sativus. The sequence goes on from OZ012739.1 coordinate 274,431,300, forward strand.
ATGCTTCTCTGAAAACTTGACAAAAGCAACATGTTTCTCATCTACTTTCATAGCAGCTCTAGATGTTTTTTTTGCTGAGTACCTAATGTGCTCGTATCTTTAACATCAGAGATATAAGGACTACAATTGTCATTATTAGCACCTGACTGTGCAGGATGCAACTTCTCACAAACCATAAAAAAAGATTCTATGTATGGTAAGATATTTTGAGAACCGGCTGGAAGCGGAGGCATGGCACTAGACGGCTTAGACACGGGTGAAGTAGAAGGTGTAAAAATCTCGGATGCTGGCTCAGGGTAGGATTTTATCTTGCTTATGCAGCAGCTGAGCTCATGCCACAAAGGCTCTAATGCTGAATTGATTTCAGAAAACTCAAAATGAGCACGAGAAATTCCATCATTCTCTTTCTCAGTTGACGAGGTGACAAAGGAATTCAAGGCTTGCAAAACCCTCAAAATCTAAGCACCGTTGGCAGACGTAGTAAAAAGAGCTTTTATTGCTTCACTGAAAGTGCGTAATTCATCCATAGCAGATGAAGTCAAGTCTCGAATTGCTCCTGACAGGTGCGAGACAAAAAGCTGATAATGAATTGGGGCAATGGACACTAATTTCATCATTACCTCAGCAACAAGACCATATGCATTATCCGACAAACCTTCTAGTGCAAGCAAATGAGCACATGAGCTGAAGTTCTGTTTGTGGCAGAATACCCAATACTTGCTGAGTCTCGCATTCCTTACTACCAGAGGATGTGGGTTTGGACGAATCATCAACTTTAGGACATGCATCAGTTTTAAAAATCCATCCACCTGAAACTTGTCAATCAAGGGTATAGCTCCAGCAAGCTCGGCTGGAACAGCCATAGCCAGAGTTTGATGGAGTTGATGGTGTTAATTTTGAGGTATCAGTATCAAAATCATCAGCAATATTAATAGTCATATAGTTGTTCACAAGAGTATTCTCAACGCCATTGGTAGAATTGAGAGAAGATCTGCTTGACAGAGAATTTTGAGCCATGGACAGTGGCATATCAATGATCATTTTAATCTATGATTATCCCAACATCACATATTTTGCGCCCTCTTTTCCGCTTTGAGAACGTAGTGTTAGAGGTGAGCTGCAGCAACAATGGTGGCGATTGTTCTCAAGAGTAAAAGGTACATTTTCCTGTTTCCTTGTTTTTCCTCGATTAAGTCCTGTCTTACTTTCTATCTTTGCATTACTTGTATGTGAATATGGTTTTATGGGTGGCTCCTAATTCCAATCACTGCCTGTTTTGGATTTATCAATCCTTGCTTGTTTCTTTCCTGGTGCAGGTGTTTTCGGATGAGCCAACGTAAATGTCGTCATTGGAAAATGTTTTTCGGTCTTTTGTAGCTGTTCGCTTGGGCTTCGTTGTTAACGGTAATAGATGTGCAGGTCTCATGCTTGCAACTTCCGATGTGGATCTTAGAACATCCCGTAGCAGACTCCCTTTTAGGAACAACGTCATTTACTTCTTCGAACTGTAAATTCTCCCATTATCATCCTCAATTGTTTGTAGCCTTGTTATTGTCAACAACTTGATGTACGTATATAGAGGCTTGTAAAAGTTCAATGATGCATAGTAGAGCGAATTGCTAATAACTTTCACAGTGATGAATTGATTTATGGGCTAGCAATATGATGGTAGCTCTAACTTTTAGAAATTAATTTGATAATGAGTTTCACCTTTTGGAGACAGCTTGAGGTATATTTAGTTTTCTTAGCACTGTAGCAAAACTTTGGCAGCCTTAAGAATTGGGTTCTTTCGGGACAGCTAACAGTAGCGGAAATTGCACTCATTTCCAACATGGTTTGAAGACTTGTTGAAGTAATGTTGTACTAATGGTTACATGATGAACGAGGCTTGCACTTTGTATATATATTCATGTGAATGAAAATTGTTTTCTTTCTTGTATTGATTGACATTAGCATATGTATCATGGATTGATCGCTACTTCAGTATCTCCTTTAGAACAACTTTGTTGTAATTATTTAGCCTTAAAGTGGGATTTATAATTAACGTTAACTTTACACATCTTGATGAACTCTAATCTCTTTGGAATTTGGAATTAAACTTCAAAATAACATTAAAACATGAACTTCAAGGTGAAATTAACCATTAATTCTCGAAAAATTATAGTAGAACTCAATTCATAAATTCATATCCACACTTGCATCCAATATATCTTTAATACACAATTCCGCCAACACAAAACCAAACATTTCGCATCAATGGCGGGGAGTTCGGACTTCTGAACCTTCCATAGCAAACCTGCCCTCGTAGAACACAACAAGCAACTCGTTAAACGGTTAGTTAAAAAGAAAAGGTACTAAAATGAGATGCATAAATGATCACTAATCTAAAGGTAAAATTTGGGGTACGACAGTTGCCCCTATTTAAATTACTTCACCAGATGATTTGAGCGACGGAGGCTCGAGAAATCAGGGTGAAAGGGATTTAAATACAGATAACCAAAAATTTTTCCCTTAGATTGTGATATGCAATGCTCATGGACAAAACGACCATGCTGACAATGCTTATGAAACTAATGTGATGTGTATGATGGAAAAATAAATGCGAGGATGCAGGCGAAACAACGACACAGGGGACAGACGCAACGATCAAACACACACTGGGGAAAATGATGCACTGGGAAACAATGTGAGACCAGGGAAAAAATCTAAAGTGATAGACCAACCAGTTTGAGCGCGATAGTTGTTACTTTAGAAAGAAAGCAAGAAGAGATCCGCAATGGAGATGGCACAGGCGAGACAGCCTCCACTGGGGAAACAAGCATTAATATAAAGGCTCAACAGGTTCAGGCATAACCGGCTGATGCTTTAAAGTGATGGACCAACGGTTCAGACATGACCAATTGACACTTTAAAGTGATGGTAAAAGAGATCCTCAATGAAGAAGGCATCGGCGAGACGACCTTCATTGGGGGAAAATATCCGAGAGTAGCTGCTTAACAGGTTCAGGCATGACCGGTTGATACTCTAAGATAAAGGTAAGCTTCCATGACCAAAATATGATTTAGCTTCTTCTTTAACTAAATGACTCATTTAGAAAGGGTTAATAAACTTCTTCATGTTTCAAGGTCTACTGCTCCCTGCACTGATTCAGTTCCTTCTTTTACTAAAGGATAAAATAAAACTTCCCCATACTTCAAGGACTATATTCCATGAACGGGTCTCAGTTTCTTCTTTTACTTGAAAAGGGTAAAAAATTGTCTACAGCGAGACGCCCAAGAATGAGTACAGCGACTCAACATCTTAAGGTTTAGGAAAGAATATGTCCACGGCGGGACGCCCAAGAATGAGTAAGGCAACTCAACGTTTTAAGGTGTACTGTTGCATATCTGTTAAGGTTGTAAAATTGCTCTTCTTGATAGATAGTGCAATGCACGTCCAGGTAGGTTCGGAGACCGATATGGACTAGAGTTCAATCTAGGATCGAGCTAGAAAGAAACTGTCAAACAAGACCCCATTGAGGGAATGAACTCCAATGGGAATTATCTATTCCTGACGCGGAAAAGATAACTGAAATAACCATCGTCCATGAGGATTGAACTCTGTGGGGAAACTAAACATAGTAAGTATTTTATGCTTAACGTTGACGATCTACTTGGAGAGAATAGACAAACCCAGTTACTTGGCGGCAAACACAGCCACAGTAATGACAAAAGACAGCGAGGATAGCAAACATGCAGATGCTAATGCGTATGCAACCTGAAAATGCAATGCGGATGCAATGAGCATGCAAAATGTTCATGCTTATACTCATGCACATGCTGACAAAACAGACAAACAGAGGAGTAAACAAGAGATGAAATAAACATCTCGATAGGAATACCTGGCGTTCTCTGCAACAGTACATCTATCAAGGGATAGGGGAGTTGATGGCGGAACCAAATCTTGCTTCAAAGCTCCAAATCCTCTAGGGAGAACAAAATTCCACTTGGGGACAAGATAAACATGACTTCAATGGAGGATTTGCCATCATGGATCTAAACTTCTGATCAAAGAAAGACCTGTTCACTAGGAGAGTCATCTTAGGAGTAAAGGCTTCTGGGGATAAAATAAATATCCGCTTCATTGGGGAAGTGTGAGGCTAGGCAGCTTCATCGAGAAAGTAGCAGCTTCCCGGAGAAGTACCTCAGCTTCCCTGGGGGACGTAACTTGACTTTTTGGGGAAAGCATGGCAATCTCCTGGGGAATATTTTCGAATCTGTCTGAAAGTGTTGTCAGCTTATAGTCTCTCTGAGGACTGCTCTGAGGCAATCATTGAAAAGTGCTTCTGCAATAGTGAGACTTACTGGGGAAAGGAAGACATCCTTCAGAGATTTCCACAAGTCAAAGCAACTTTATATATTCCAAAAGCGTCTTCAAAAAAAATTTTAAGTTTAGAAAACTTTTCACCTTCAAAATTAATATCAACAAATAGCTAATTTGCATAACAAAAATATTATAATAGACAAAAATTGAATTGCAAAGGGTTTTAATTTATTAAAGAATGGCAGCTTGCTAAGGGCAGAGCTCCATGGAAAATTACAACTGAAATTGGCAAGTAGGTAAAGGCTACATTGAATCCAACGACCTCTACTGACCCTAATAACTGAGACTACCCAAAATCCTGCTTCGGACAATAGCGATTGGATTGGAATTCATCTTCTATAGAATGTTCTTTGATGCTCGGAGTCATCTAATGCATTGAAATGCCTTTGTCCCTAACTTTTGCCTGGATCGCCCTTTCGGGTTTTCAATCCACCGGGAAGCTTATTTTTGCCTAAGTTGCCCTTTCAGGTTTTCAGCTTAGCGAGCTATGTATTTTTTTATTTTCATCCCTTATTTTTGCCTGGGTCTCCTTCATAGGTTATGATCCACCGGGATACGCATTGTTGCCTAAGTCGCCTTTTCAGGTTTTCGACTTAGCGGGTTATTTTAGGCATAATATGTTCTGACTGCATCAGGGTTCACAGGGTGTGCAAGCTCTTCACCATCCATAGTTGTAAGAATTAGTGATCTTTCGGAGAAAACTGTCTTCACAACAAATGGGCCTTCGTAGTTGGGCATCCACTTCCCCTGCATGTCTTTGTGAACTGGCAGGATCTTCTTGAGTATGAGCTCTCCCTGACGGATCTCACGGATTCAGACTTTCTTGTCAAAGGCTCTCTTCATCCGTTTTTGGTATAACTGACCATGGCACATAGCTGTCATGCGTTTCTCGTCGATAAGATTCAGCTGGTCAAATCTGTCTTGAATCCATTCGGCTTCATCAAGCTTGGTTTCCCTCAATACCCGTAAGGACGACAACTCAACTTGATGGGGAGGACGGCGTCCATTCCGTATACCAATGAGAAATGGGTTGCCCTTGTTGAAGTTTGCACTGAAGTTCTGTATCCTTGCAAAGCAAATGGTAACATTTCATGCCAGTCTTTATAAGTCTTGACCATCTTTTGCAGGATTTTCTTGATGTTTTTGTTCATAGCTTCAACAGCTCCATTCATCTTAGGACGGTAAGGAGAAGAATTGTGATGAGCAATCTTGAAACCTTCGCACAACTCCTTCATAGTTTTATTGTTCAAATTGTTACCATTGTCTGTTATGACCCGACTTGGAATTCCATAACGGCAAATAATCTCTTTTCTGATGAAGCGGGCAACCACCTGCTTGGTCACGTTGGTGTTGGAAGCAACTTCTACCCATTTGGTGAAGTAGTCAATAGCGACCAAAATGAAACGGTGACCGTTGGAAGCTTTCGGCTCAATTGCCCCAATCATGTCAATGCCCCACATTGAGAAAGGCCACGGTGAAGATAAAACATTCAACGGTGTTGGAGGTACGTGGACCTTGTCGGCATAGATTTGGCACTTATGGCATTTCCTGGCATATTGGATGCAATCGGATTCCATGGTTAACCAGTAATATCCAGCTCTCAGAATCTTCTTAGACATAGCATAACCGTTGGCACGAGTCCCGAAGGTTCCTTCATGAATCTCTTGAAGTAACATGTCTGCCTGACGTTTGTCAACACATCTAAGCAGGACCATGTCGTAGTTTCTCTTGTATAGCACATCATTGCTGATGAAGAACTTGGATGCTAGTCTTCTCAAAGTCTTCTTTTCGAGAGTGGTAGCATCGACTGGATATTCTTGCTTGAGCAGGTAGTTCTTAATGTCATAAAACCATGGCTTATCATTAGATTCTTCTTCAACCATTTGACAGTAGGCTGGCTCAGTCTTGCATTCAATTTGAATAAGAGTAGCATCATTAACGAATCTGACTTTCCATGTTGAGGCTAACATGGCTAGAGCATCGACAATATGGTTTTCAGATCTCGGAACATGTTTGAAAGTGATCTCGTCAAAGTACTCGATCATTTCAACAATGTAGGCTTTGTATGGAATTAACTTCTCATGTCTAGTTTCCCATTCACTTGTAACCTGGTAAATAACCAAAGCTGAATCTCCACTCATTTCAAGAATTTTGATTCTGAGGTCAATTGCTGCTTCAAGGCCAAGACTGCATGCTTCATATTCGGCGATATTGTTGGTACATTCAAAGTCTAACCTGGATGTGAATGGGGTGTAACCACCTTCTGGATTCATCAGAATAGCGCCTATGCCATGCCCACTGTAATTAGAGCAACCATCAAACATCATCTTCCAACAGAGACCCGGCTCGGGACCCTCATCGGGACCTGGCTCTTCATAATCCTTTACTAACATAATGTCTTCATCAGGAAGTTGAACTTGAGAGGCTCATAGTCCTCAACTGGTTGATCTGCAAGATAATCTGACAAAATACTTCCTTTGATAGCTTTCTGAGTCACATACTAGATGTCATATTCTGATAATAACATGTGCCAACGGGAAAGTCTTCCAGTCTGAGCAGGCTTTTCAAAAATGTACTTTATTGGATCCATTTTCGAGATCAACAAAGTGGTGTGGCAAATCATGTATTGCCTGAGACGCCTAGCAGCCCATGTTAATGCACAACAAGTCTTCTCCAAAAGTGAATACCTGCTCTCATGATCAGTAAACTTATTGCTCAAGTAGTAGATGACATGTTCTTTTCTTCCAGTCTCATCATGTTGACCCAATACGTAACTCATAGACTTCTCAAGAATAGTAAGGTAGATGAACAGTGGTCTTCCAGGAACAGGAGGAATTAAGATAGGAGGTTCTTGCACATAACCCTTGATCTTCTCAAAAGCTTGCTGATAATCAGAATTCCAATCAACAGTCTGCCCCTTGCAAAGTAATTTGAAGATCGGCTCACAGGTAGCAGTCATATTAGAAATGAATCTGGAGATATAGTTCAGTCGTCCAAGAAAACATCTCACTTGCGTTTCAGTCTGTGGAGCAGGCATGTCCTGAATGGCTCGGACTTTATCGGGATCTACCTCAATTCCTCATTGGCTAACGATAAAACCAAGTAGTTTTCCAGATCTAACACCAAAGGTACACTTAGCAAGATTCAATTTTAACTGGTACTTCCTGAGTCGTTCAAATAGTTTTAACAAATGGTCCAAATGGTCTTCTTCATTTTGGGATTTGGCAATCATATCATCAACATAAGCTTCGATCTCTTTATGCATCATGTCATGAAAGAGAGCGACCATAGCTCTTTGATATGTTTCCCCTGCGTTCTTCAAACCGAAGGGCATAACTTTGTAGCAGTAGGTTCCCCACGGAGTAATGAAAGTGGTATTTTCTTTGTCGGCAGGATCCATCTTGATCTGATTGTAACCGGAGAAACCATCCATAAAAGAGAAAACTGCAAAACTGGTTGTATTATCAACAAGTGTATCAATATGCGGCAGAGGGAAATCGTCTTTTGGGCTTGCCTTGTTCAGATCCCTGTAGTCTACACACACTCTGACTCTACCGTCCTTTTTGAGCACTGGAACAATGTTGGCCACCCAATCAGGATACTTCGCAACTATAAGGAAACCTGCATCAAGCTGCTTCTTAACCTCATCTCGAATTCTTAGAGCCATGTCAGGTCTTGTTCTTCGAAGTTTCTGCTTGATAGGTGGACATTCTGGCTTAAGTGGCAGCTTGTGAACTACAATATCAGTGTCTAAACCAGGCATATCTTGATACGACCATGCAAACACATCAGAATACTCTTCTAGAAGCTTGACCAGTCTCTACTTAACCTCGGCCCCAAGTGTTGTACCAATCTTGACCTCTCTTTTGTCTTCATCAGTGCCAAGATTAATAATATCTACCTGCTCTTTGTACGGTTGAAGCTCGGTGTGCTCATACTCAATCAATTTTGCCAGTTCAGCGGGTACTTCAAAATCTTCATCACCCTCATCCTCAGCTTGATAAATGGGTGAGTCCCAATCAGGATTGAAAGCAGGGTCGTCGGATTCAACAAGGTTTTGGAAATCACTGCAATGTTTGGGCTTATTTTATTAAATGCACGAGGAAGAAAAATACTTTTTAAATTTATTTTTTTGTAGTTTTTGAAAAGGTTTGCCAATTTCATTTTAAAAAGTGAAAGCAAAAAACGCAAGTGAAACAAATGGGATTTAACAAAATGCATTTATTAATATCATTTTAGAAAGTGAAAAGGCGGCCCCTACAAATTATCCAACAGCTTCGGGCGTAGCTATGGAATTTTTGAAAACAGCAAATGAAAACGTTAAATTACTTTGAAATGGGAAAAAACACGGGGATCTCTATAGCTTCCCAGTTGCTCAAAGCTGCATCGCTCTTGAATACTAGGTTGCTCAGGATTTTCATCATCATCATCATCGTTGATAGCATTGACTTGGAAACCTCCACTGACAAAAACTTCTTGGACAGTCTTCGGACGCCCTTTGACAGTTGTAGGAGCTTTATCATGAGTTGGTTTGTAACCCAACCCGTGGCGATTAGTTTTGGTCTTGATGTCAATCACTTCTCCCCAACCTTCAGGAATGCCCCTGTCGATCGTTGATCTGGTGCTCTTGAAAGATGCAAAGGATGGATTACTCTGGCCCACTATTTCCTCAACTTCCAATAAGACAGCATTGGCCATCTCAAGTGCTTGGAAATAAGTTTCCAGAGCGTCCTCATCGGCCTCAATATAACGGAAAGAAGATAGGTTGCTGACCATCAGATCCTCTTCGCCATGTATGATAACCAACTTTTCATCTACCACAACCTTCATCTTCTAATGCAGAGTCGAAGTTACTGCCCCAGCCGCGTGGATCTAAGGTCTTCCAAGTAGACAACTGTAATTGGGATTGATTTCCATTACCTGAAAAGTGATGTTGAATACATGTGGTCTAATCAAGATCGGAAGCTCTACCTCTCCGATCATGGATCTGCGAGAACCATCAAAGGCTTTGACAGTAAGGGAAGTAGGCTTCATCACAGTCTTTTTATAAGCCAACTTAGCAAGAACTCTCTTGGGTAAGACATTCAGAGATGAACCGGTATCCACAAGCACCCTTGATAAGTTATCCTCCAAACATTTCACTGATATATGTAAGGCACGGTTGTGATTTTGACCTTCTCTCGGTAACTCTTCGTCACTAAAGCTGAGAGTGTTGCAGGCAGTAAGGTTGGCAATCACACTATCAAATTGTCCGGTGGTGATGTCCTGAGCAACATGAGCTTAAGCCAATAACTTCTGCAAAGCAGTTCTGTGAGCAGGTGAATTCATTAACAGGGAAAAAATTGAGATTTTGGAAGGAGTCTGATGAAGCTGATCAATAACTTTGTAGTCGCTCTTTTTGAAGATCCTAAAAAACTCAACATCTTCATCATTAGTAATTGCTTCTTTATCTTTGTCTTTGGCAGGCATGACAATAGTAGTAATTTGTTTTGGCGGAGCCTGGTTGAATTGGGGAGTATAGATACGGCCACTGCAAGTCATCCTGCTTGCCCCAACTATATTTGTCACATTTTCATTATCAATTTTCAATTCTTCCCTCAGAATCACTTTCCCAGATTCTTTGTCAATCATGGTCACATCGTATTTCCAGGGTACAACTTTAGGATCACTGAAATGAAACGGACTTGGCTTCTGAATAATCACCGGCTTCGGCTGATTCATTGCAGGAGTCACAAGGTTTGGTATGCTAAACACGGGCTTTGCAGCACTCGACCTTGGCAAATTAAACACCGACACTTTAATATTTGGCTCTGGTAAATTGAAGACGGGCTCAACCATAGCAACTTCATCCTTCTTCGCTTTATTAACTACTTGTAAGAAGCCATCATTGATCAATTTCTGAATATCATTTCGAACCAACAGACAACCCTTGATACTGACATCACAACTTGTACAAACGACATGACAAGTAGACACTAAATTGGCTTCAAGCATCTTATAATGAAAAACACGGAGAGGAGTCTTGATCTGAGAAAAATCAAGTATAAGGCTTTCATCAGAGAGATCATCAATAGCATTAACAGCCCCATGGTTAGGCAAAGGATTTCTCTTGACATTCGGCTGAGGGTCATCAAAAGACAGGATCTTCTTTTCCATGAACTCTCTGACAAGATGTTTAAGAGCATAACAGCCTTCTAGGTCGTGACCTTGCGCACTCTCATGAAATAAACAATGAGTGGCGGCATTGTAATTAGCTGGTAGCGGATTAGGAGGTGTAAGTCAAACCTTGTTGTACTAGTGAGGGGTACAATTCGGTGTAAGTCATCGGAATGGGAGGACACTGCTTATATTGTCTCTTGTTGGGACCATTCTGGCGAGGAGCCTGACTCTTTGATTGATATGCAGGAGCGTTGGGCGCTCGTTGATAGTTGGCAGGAGCTTGTGCAGGCTGATAACCAGGAGGTTGTTGATATATCGGAGGCGGATAAACAGGATCCGGTTGCACAGGCTGATAAGCAGGCATTTGCTGGTTGAATGCGGGAGTAACAATGGCCACAAAAGGTTGTTGAGCATACGGCACAGGATATCCTTGTTGTTGAACATAGTAAGGCTGATTTCTTTGTCTGCTTGCAGATACAACATTAGTTTCACCCTCTTTCTTCTTCTGAGAACTGAACGAAGGTTTCTTGGCTTGGTCTTTGGAGCTTGAACTACCAGCAGCACTTGACATTTTACCACTTTTCAGACCCAATTCCACTTTCACACTAATTGACAACAATGTCAGAAAAATTAGAAGTTACACTACCAACCATTCTCTCGTAGAATTCTGGACACACTGTGTCAACAAACCAATCGGCTAATTCCTTCTCGGTCAAAGGAGGTTCCACTTGTGAAGCAATCTCTCTCCACCTCTAAGCGTATTGCTTGAATGACTCTGAACTCTTCTGGGACATACTAAGAAGTTGTCTTCGATCGGGAGCCAAATCCATATTATACTTGTGGTGTTTAATGAAAGCATCAGATAGATCTTGAAAGCATTTGATACAGGACTGATCCAAAGTTAGGTACCATTTTGAGGAAGTACCTTTCAGACTGTCCTGGAAGCAATGTATCATTAGCTTGTTGTTCTCAACATGAGCTTCCATTTTACGGTAGTACATTATCAAATGACTTTTTGGACAAGTAGCACCTTCATATAGGTTAAAGCTCGGAGTTTTGAACTTTGGGGGAATAGTCAACCCAGATACCAAACAGACATCTTTGGCGGCAGCACCAAAGATTTGGTCCCCTTCCATCATTCTCAGCCTTTTTTCAATGATTTCAACATTCTCACACAACTTCTCATGTCGCTCATCTTCGTCATCCTTCATGTCAGGGATATCATAAACCGGCTCATTAAAGTAAGGCTGCACACGAGTGTGAATAGTAGCTGGTGTAAAGGTCGGAATCACTTGAGGAGCTTCAAAAACAAGAGGAACATCTTGAGGAGCCGATTGAGCGATAGAAACCACAGGAGGAGGAGGCACAAAACCAAATGGAAGACCATAGGGAGGTACACTCGCAATAGTAACAGGAGGTTGAGGATCCACCACGATATTAGTAATCTCGGACACAATAGTAGGCTGAGTATCCATCCTTGCGTTAATGACTTGAAGCATCTCCATTATTTGCCCAACACTTTCACGAAGTTCTTCGAGTTCGTTGCTAACACGGTCAAGTTCTTGATTCTGTTCCGCTATCTTTTTCCGAGCTCGAGCTCTGGTGTTGTATTGATGCAGATGACTTAGGGTGACAGAACTGGAAGCGAGAGAACCAAAGATGAGAAACCGGAAGGGCAATGCAAAATGAAAAAACAGGATGCAATGCAATGCATTGGTTTCAAGGATTTCAACGATCGATTGCAAATATTTTTGAAAAAAATTTTAGAATGTAGAATTTTCTTTGGATTTGCATAAGGACAATTGAATCCCTTAAAACCATGAATGATATGATGTTGGATGCAATGCACAAACACACAAAGCAAACAAAGGTCCTAGGTTAGAGGAACATGAATGGATCCAAGGTCTACCCATCCTGAATGGTATGTACTATGGGTTAATTGTACCTGCAGAACATGGTTCTAAAGAGGTGCCCAAAGTCATTAGCCCATCTTTCGGATATTATCAACTTCCCAATTACTTGGGGATTAATAATATTCTCAAGAGAAATTCTTTTGAGTGTAGTATGACGTAGCACTATTTCGGGGATACTCCCTCATAGTCCCGCACTACATCCTAATAAAGGCCAAAATAGGGTTGAAGGTAACTACGGTCCTCAATATCATAGGCTCCAATAGCGAAAATAGTGTATGTTTTCACGATTAAAACTCGTTCAACAGTACAACTTTCGAGAGGGCCTCAATTGAGCGTGATTTTCAAGTCAGCTTGGTCGGGATTCCACCCCCTATAAGCCTCGTCGAACATATCACTATCCTATCTTAAGTTCACTCAAGTCCAGGTGTAGGACTTTGTCTCACCACTCACCAATCACTGCCTGTTTTGGATTTATCAATCCTTGCTTGTTTCTTTCCTGGTGCAGGTTTTTTCCGATGAGCCAACATAAATGCCGTCATTGGAAAAGGTTCTTCGGTTCTTTTGTAGTTGTTCGCTTGGGCTTCGTTGTTGACGGTAATAGATGTGCAGGTCTCATGCTTGCAACTTCCGATGTGGATCTTAGAACATCCCGTAGCAGACTCCCTTTTAGGAACAACGTCATTTACTTCTTTGAACTGTAAATTCTCCCATTATCATCCTCAATTGTACGTAGCCTTGTTATTGTCAACAACTTGATGTACATATATAGAGGCTTGTAAAAGTTCAATGATGCGTAGTAGAGCGAATTGCTAATAACTTTCACAGTGATGAATTGATTTATGGGCTAGCAATCTGATGGTAGCTCTAACTTTTAGAAATTAATTTGATAATGAGTTTCACCTTTTGGAGACAACTTGAGGTATATTTAGTTTTCTTAGCACTGTAATAAAAACTTTGGCAGCCTTAAGAATTGGGTTCTTTCGGGACAGCTAACAGTAGCGGAAATATTACTCATTTCCAACATGGTTTGAAGACTTGTTGAAGTAATGTTGTACTAATGGTTACATGATGAACGAGGCTTGCACTTTGTATATATATTCCTGTGAATGAAAATTGTTATCTTTCTTGTATTGATTGGCATTAGCATATGTATCATGGATTGACCGCTACTTCAGTATCTCCTTTAGAACAACTTTGTTGTAATTATTTAGCCTTAAAGTGGGCTTTATAATTAACGTTAACTTTGCACATCTTGATGAACTTTAATCTCTTTGGAATTTGGAATTAAACTTCAAAATAACATTAAAACATGAACTTCCAGGTGAAATTAACCATTAATTCTCGAAAAATTATAGTAGAACTCAATTCATAAATTCATATCCACACTTGCATCCAATATATCTTTAATACACAATTCCGCCAACACTAAACTAAACATTTCGCATCAATGGCGGGGAGTTCGGACTTCTGAACCTTCCATAGCAAACTTGCCCTCGTAGAACACAACAAGCAACTCGTTAAACGGTTAGTTAAAACGAAAAGGTACTAAAATGAGATGCGCAAATGATCATTAATCTAAGGGTAAAATTTGGGGTACGACAACTATCCCTCAAAGAGTGGGGCAGTCACAAGCTTTTCAAAAGAGTTACACGACTTAGTCAACAAAAATAAAAATATGGCCCGCTAAGTCAAAACCTATGAAGGAGACTTAGGCAAAACTGGGGCATCCCGCTGGACTCCAAAGTCAAATCCAAAAGACGTCGTCCAGGAAAAAGTTAGGGAATGAAAAATAAAAAAAAACAAGGGATTACCACAAAGAATCCCCAATAAAGAACAAAGTCGTGTGATCGAACACCAATTGAAATAGGTGAGTGACAGCCATGTCCAAAGCCTTGATGAATTCCCGGCTGTATCAAATCCGATTGAGATATGAGTGCTTGTATCCGATTAACTGAATTAGGATTGGAGAACATCACGAAGAATGGGTGAGTACAAATAGATTTGAGCCTTTATCCTTTGTTTCTTAAATCGTGAGCCAAGCCACGATACAGCCTTTAAAAGACCTAATTGAAGTAGGAATTCTTTTGAAAGCATACTCGACGAGATAACGTTTCCTGACTCCTACGAGCTATGCTCAATTTACCGTTGGCGTTACAAATTAAATTCATATCTTGACTATGTGGTTTCGGTCACGAGTTATAGGGATATCCTTTTTCAAAATAAAAACAAAATTTTTCAAGATAAATATTGTCGCATTGATAGTTTCAGGATAACACTTCACGCGTGTTGGTTTTGCCTGATATCTTAGAAACTTACATATGTATGTCAACAATGGAACTTAAAGATCCTTCTGAACAGGGGCAGGTGGTTCTCCAATCGCTTACCGATACGAGCCAGACGTACTTAAGAGCTATTCTTGAAGACTCAGTCGTAACACGGTTGATCCGTGCCAGTTACGACGAGATCTGACAGATCTCTCCAAGAGTTTGAAATAGTGGGGCAAATTGAACTCCACGTTCTCTGTAAAATCCTCTCGAGATGACTCCCTCATATAGGAAGTACTTTGGGGCATTGTATTTTTCAAAATGGTGACTACTACAGAGTCCATTAAGATCAGAACTACTTTGTTTTGCAATGTGTTTCACGCACCCGATAGATGTTACTCCCGGCGGTCTTCATTCCCCAGTAAGTCATCGTTGTAGAAGTACATCTAAACCATTGCCTCAGACCAGTCCCTAGAGAGAATCTAAACTAACGCAGTCCCTAGAGAGACTTTAAGCCGACACAGTCCCCAGAGAGACTTTAAGCCGACACAGTCCCCAACGTGACTTTAAGCTGACAACATTTTGGACCGAGCCGGTAATCTCCAGTAATCTCCAAGACTACAGAGATCATACCAGCATCTTCCAAGTGATAGTCCCCAGCGAGACTTTAAGCTGTCCACACTTTTGGGATCCATCCGATAAATCCCTAGTAACTCTTAAGACTGCAGAAATCTCCCGATATTCTCCACGTGGTATATGTTCTGGAAGACCCTTTCTCAGTGGAATTATCTGGTCCTCAGTGAAATTGCTTACCGTCCGCAGGAATAATCCCCAGGAGATTGCCATATTCTTCCCAAGAAGTCAAGATACTGTCCTCACGAATGTCTGTTGATTTCTCCCCATTAAGTCCGACGAACCCTCCTCAGGGAAGTTTGATGTACTTTATCCCCTAGTTGGATGTACCTTTTCCACAGGAAGCCGATGTGCTATTCCCAGGAAGTCGCTACACTTATCTCCCTAAAGCTGCCTAGCTCCACATCTTCCCATATAACGGATATTTATTTTATCCCCGGAAGTCTCTAATCTTACTAGTTCCTTGGCTGACTATGATTCATGATAGTAATCCCTCGCGTGAAGTCATGACACCTTCCTCGTGCAAAGATCAAGGATCCCCAGTTGAAGTCATGACATCGTACTCTCCAGGTGAAGTCGTATCATATCCCCATGTGGAAGTCACGATATTTTCTCCCCAAAGAAGTTATAACTTTGAAGCCAGATTCGATTCTACCATCAACTCTTCCTATCCCCCGATAGATGTACTGTTGCAGAGGTCCTCGGTTATTCCCGTCGAGATGTTTATTTCATCGCATGTCTCTTCTCTCGTCTGTTTTGTCAGCATATGCATGAGCCTAAGCATTGCATACTCATTGCATGACATTTTCATACACGTTAACATACACATTAGTATACACTTTGGTATGCGCATTAGCATCTACATTGTTTTGCTATCCGTGTCATCCTTTGTCATTACCGACTAGTAACTGGGTTCGTCCGCTCTCTCCAATTAGATCGTCAACCCTAAGCATAAAATACTTGTTTGTTCCAAGTTTCCCCACAGAGTTCAACCCTCGTGGACGATGGTTATTTCTATTATCCTTCCATGCTAGAATAAGATAATCCTCATTTGAGTTCATTCCCTCGAGGGAGTCTTGTTTGACAATTTCTTTCTAGCTCGATCCTAGATTAAACTTCAGTCCTGTCAGTCGTCGAACCTACCTGGATATGCATTTTTTTTTTGCACTATCTCTCAAGAAAAGCCTTCACAATCCTTTACGGATATGCGACAGTTCTCTCCTAAAGAAGCCTATCATTACACTACAACTGTCATTACAATACAAGCATTACAACAACTGGTATGCGACTGTTCTCAGCCGAGAAGCCTATCATCATATCACCTTCATTACAACTTTGATTACAATTTTTCATTACACTCTACAATTGATCTTCTCGTACAAGGAGTTAATTACTTCATTACAACTTTCATTATAATTTTTCATTACACTCTACAATTGATCTTCTCGTACAAGGAGCTCATTATTTCATTACAACCTTCATTACAATTTACATTACAGCTTTCATTACAACCTTCATTACAATCTTCATTACAATTTACATTACCCGTTACCACCTCTACAAGCAGTTTTCACCCGAGAAGCTTATCCCTGCCACTTTTGCAAATGAGCAGTATTTCTCGCCCGAGAAGCTTATCCGATCTTCGTTATGACTTACAGCAAATGGCCATCTCCATCGAGCAGCTGGGCTTCCATTTTCCTTTTCATTTTGAAGTGCGGGGAGGTTTTAACTAAATCATATTCAGGAGAGCATGAATCTTGAAGTATGAAGAAGTTCGTTTACCCTTTAGTAAAAGAAGGAGCTGAATCATATTCTGGAGAGCATGAATCTTGAAGTATGAAGAAGTTCGTTTATCCTTTAGCAAAAGAAGAAACCGAATCATGTCCAGGGAGCACATACTTGAGACGTGAAGAAGTTTATTTTATCAATCAATCTATTATCCACAGATAAGCAATAGTCTCTTTATTTGAGAGCTTATCCAGTTTGTCATATAAGTCCCTTCCAACAATAACTGGCAGTTCTCCCTCGAGAAAGCTTATCAGGGCATTGCTCGTTAAAATCCATTCATTTTGGCATACAGCCGGTTTTGCCCTGTATATTTTCTACGGATTCCTGAATTCCGTCTGATCCTGTCACGAGGGAGAGTTTCCAGAAGCTCGGATGTTATTCTTTGCTCAATGCTCCAGCATTTTGTAATCGATCCTACAGTCGTGCAAACCCAGTTTTATCTTTTACCTTAGAGTATCAGCTGGTCACGCATGAACTTGTTGAACCATTACTCTTAGATATTCCACAGTGGAGACCGTCTCACCGGTGCTATCTCCATTGTGAATCTCGTTCTGACCATTCGTTTATCTCTAAAGTGACAATTGGTTGTGTTCGCACCAGTTGACTATCACTTTAGAATTCCCCGTGTCGTGCTGCTTCCCCAGTGCGTCATAGTCCATAGTATGGTTCTCCGTCGTGTCTGTCCCCTGTGTCGTTGTGTCGTCTGCATCTTTGCATGATACGCATCATACTATATTCATGGCAATGTTAGCATTATCTCTTGTTTTGTTTTATCCATAACATTGCATATCACTTCATCTAAGGGTAAAATTTTCGGTTATCTATATTTAAATCCCTCCACCATGATTTCTCGAGCCTTCGTCGCTCAAATCATCCGGCAAATCTATTTAAATAAGGGAAACTGTAATACCCCAAATTTTTCCCTAAGACTCGGCGTTTCATCTGGCATTTCATGGCATTTAGCAGTGTATTTAACCAGTTGTTGCACCCCAAAATTTGCCCTCTTTCAAGACTTGACTCATTTCTTCATTTCTTTCAAATTCAATGACATAAGGGAAGCCCATCATTCCAAATTCAAGATTCATGAATTCAAGGCTAGATTCAAGAATATTACAAAGAAAATTTCATGACATTTGCAAGAATGTCACATTTTGTTACAAAATCCAAACTCTTGGTAATGCTTAGGAAATTAAGTTATTTTTAGTCTTAATTCAAGTTTCTAAAAATAACTTCATGTCATGGTATCCCCCATGCTCCATCAAGTCCACATGACCCTCTTTGTGCTTACAAACATGCAAGAAAAATATTTAAGAGGTAATTCAATGTTGGAATATCTCAAGATCAATACCATGCATGTTCAACCATGAGCAATATGAATGCAATCCAAAATAGCCCCATGCAAGAAGTGGCAATGTGTATCATATTACAAAATCATTTTATGTCACAAAACCAAGGCTATGAGCTTATGTTGATACATCTACACATCAAAAATCAGAATTTGAAAATGCTGTCAAAAGGTAGTGGTATAGACTACATGTGTAGATCCAAGCATAACCAACCAATGGACACAAGGATGGATAGCAAGGTGGAGTGCTGCAGAAAAAATACAGCAAAAGCAGCATACTAGAAGTGGAAAAAGTGGGGTTGCACCAAGAAAGTGGCCATAATTGTTGCCAAGAATGGAAATTCTGAAAATTGAAGCTTGTGCAAGAGCCATTGGTTTGGTACAGCAGAAAAAGTGAGATGAGAGGGGAAAGGGGCTGTCAACAAAAGGAAAGAGCTGCAAACAAATCTATGATTCACTATCATTCACATACACAACATAGAGAGAGTAAGAGAGAAGAGAAAACCAGAAAATAGTGAGAGCAACACACATTGCAAAGAAAACCAGAAAAATAGTAAGAGAGAAAACAAAAATAGAGTTCCATAGAAAGACAAGGAACCTTTGAAGATTAAAACTTTCACCATATAGAGTGAAGAGGGGGAGCACATCCAACCAAAACCAGTGTAGTATTCGCGAGAAGGATAAAAGATCTTGGGGTATCCATTTCTTTAAACTTTTCCCTCTTTATATCTTGCATTTGTCTTTTATTTTTATGTTGTTGTACTAAGTATACCATGTAAGATTCTAAGGGGACCAAAAAACCATTCTAAGAACCAATAGAAAAGAGAGAAAACCACAAAAGTCAGCAAAAAATAAGGGAAATATTGCATTTTTCGCTTAAGGTCGCGGCGCGAACATGCACAAAACATAATGAAAATTTTCCTAGTTCGCGGTGCGAACACCCTTCGCGGCGCGAACATGCAAAAATAGAATGTTCACTTTTCTCAGTTCGCGGCGCGAACTGATCAGTTTGCTTATTTTATTTTTTTGTTGTTTTTACCTAAAAAAATTTTTTCAAGGAGTTCGCACGGCGAACTCCTTGATGGTGCCATTTTTTTTCCGCATGTCTCGACTTTTTAAGTCGACTAACCCGTATGTTTGCATGGTTTTAGTGTAAATATTGCTATTGTCTTTGTTGACTCTTGATTACATAACCATTTTCAAAAAAAACAAACTCTCGATTTTATCGAGCCACTTTCGACCATGTAAGTCGGCCGCCTTGTGCGTCCGCCATCGACCTTGTTCGTATCACTTCAAACATCTTTACAAACAATAAACCTTGATCCAACATTAAGTGATCCTTTTTCTCCTAAAAAACCTCGGTCCCGTACCGAGTGCATTTTCAAAACACTTACAATGAATAAATCGATTATCTTTGTATTGAACTAAAGAGAGAGGATTGAGTGTAGACTTCTTCCTCTCCGAGTGTTGGGATATTCACTGTAGTGTGGGTGGTCTCGATACTCTTCTTTCAATATGAAGACGTGACTTTATCCGCCACCTATCTCCCTCTACAACTTCTTTCCGCAGCCTTTGTCACCTAAAAACCTCGGTCTCGTACCGAGCGCATTTTTTTAAACTCTTTTCATAACAAAAACTTGAATGGTCGTGGAGTGGTTAGGCGTAGGCCTTCTCCTATCCCGAGTGCTGACATTTACCGTAGGGTTCTCTGTCGCAAAAGCACTTACCATTCAAAACCAAAAATACTTAAATAAGAGAATGAAGTTCTCTTTGTATTGAACTAAAGAGAGAGGATTAAGTGTAGGCTTCTTCCTCTCCGAGTGTCGAGATGCTCACTATAGTGTGTATGGTTTTGATACTCGTCTTTCAATACGAAGACGCTATGTTCGCCACACCCTTTCATAACAAAAAAATTGAGATGAAGAATTGGGTACTACCCGTAGAGGTTACTATCCGAGGACCTATCTCGCCCCTAAAAAAAATAATTCAACAAATCAAATGTGACATCTTGCCTCGCATGGCGAAAACTTATCTTTCGAAAAGGATATGATACGTCCATTCTACCGCAAACGGGTAATGCCTAAGTCTCCAACGAGCGAGCAGCAATACACCTAACTGCTAGAATGCGTACGATATCATCATCCATAAAAACATCAACAAATCGTAGGCCGAACTACGGCTGCTCTGATTCTTTACTTTTTCAAGTAAAGATACGTAGGCACAAGGGCCACAATCCTTGCCGAGCACATTCCCCCTTATATCTGTAGTTCCCCGAACTATGTCGGTGGCGACTCTTCTGTCCTTTCCTTTTTGCCTTCCCCGTCGTTGCCCGTATTTTTCGAGTAGCGACACCAGTCACTAACAGGTCGTGTAGTTGATTGATTTTTGCAGAAAAAGTCACATTTGTGCGTTCTTTCGTTCGTGAAGGGTAAAATTGTCATTTGATAACAGTTGGCTGTCAAGTCGTGAGTTTGAGTCGCGATCAGGGAATCTGAGTTGAGTTTAATCAGACATTTGAATTTATTCAAATACGCTGGGCATTTGAATTGTCGAAAAATTTATTCGGAAGTCGGATCGGAGACGAGATTAGTCGGATAAACTGAGCGAATTATGAATTAATAAAAAAGGAATAGAATGTTAGTGTTTGTTTTTCATTAAAAAAAATAACAAAATAACTTAATTCTATTTCAATTTTATTTTTCGTTTCATTTTTAAATTAATTATATTCCCTTTTAATTATTTTTTTTGCATTTTTAATCTCGTTTTATTTTAAATGTTGTTTCCAATTCATATATTGATCCCATTTTCATTTTCAATAATTTTATTAAATTTATTCTCATCTTATTTTTTATGGATTATTTCATTCTTCTTTTTATCATTACTGTCTTCATTTCATGTTAAAGAAAAATAATAAAAACATACAGTTTCATATATAATAGTTTTCATTTTATTCATAATCAAAATCAATTTACAAATAAATAATTTTTCAATTACATTTTCCTTTTTACAAAAATCCTAAAATGTCCTAAATTGCTAAATTGAACCTAAAGAGAGTTGTCTTCCAAGTTTCGAGTTCTCCGAGTCCGACTTTTCTCCATACCTGTAAAAAACCAAAACAAAGACGGATAGAATGATCGGTTAGAGTGGGACTCCGACACCCTCAGAACAATCTCATCATCGGGTGTGTCGGGGGGTAACAGATTTCTCCGTCTCCGGCTCCCGACTTTATTTCCGGCATTTCGGTAAATCAAGCCGTTTCTGTTCTTATCCGAGGCAATTGTGAGAAGAGAGATAAAGAAGTGTTTTCAACGGACCAAGCACAGTTCGAACCAGATTCGAAATCAGTTCAAATCAAGTTCGAACCGTATTCAAAATCAGTTCAAAGCAAGTTTGAACCAGATTCGAAATCAGTTCAAAGCAAGTTCAAACCAGATTCGATATTAGTTCAAAGAAAGTTTGAACTAGATTCAAATCAGTTCAAAGCAGTTCGAAACAGATTTAAATCAGTTCCGAAAACCAGTTCAGGCCGCAAACCGGTTCGACAAGTAAGGGCCACAAGCTAGTAAATCCCGTCAAGCAGTCAACCGTGAAGAACGCAACAAAAAATCCAGTTGTGTATCAAAACAGTCAAACAAGAAAACGCAGCAAACTCAACAAGATCCTCCATAAAAATCTGCAACAAACAATCAACAAGCTAACAAACCCGCAAGGGCCAAGAATGATAAAAAGTTGCAGCAGCAGAATCCACCAAGGGCGTACAATAGGTGTAACCGTAAGCTCCGCAAAACCTGCAAGAACCCTCAAAGCCCACAATCAAATCATGGAACATATATAGTCATCTCATAAAAGGATCAGAAATAGGGAGAAAACCCTAACGAAAAGACGGCGGCTATGTTCAGAGAATCCCTCCGGATTCATCATCATCACCCAAAAGCTGAGACTCAGAGAAACTCTTGGAGTTTCATCATCATCGTCTCAATCAGAAGGAAAATAGGAAATCAGAGGAGCAAAACCGCTCACCGTGGCAAAGTTAACGGCGGCCATGAATCCGCTTTAGGACTCTCTACCGCTGCACGACTTCATAATCCACCGGCGGACCCGGCTGAAGCTCCAAGCCTCAGCACAACACATCACCGATCGGGAAGAATCGTAAAGCCGAAGCCACCGCGAGTCGCTTCAAACCCCGAAGAGGTGAGCAACTCGGTTTTTCCTTTACGCTTTTTCTCGTTTTTTCAGGGACAAAGAAGTTCGGAGAAGACGAAGAGGACATGCATCGGAAAAAGAAGAAGTGGGGAGCCGTTTCCATGGTTCCGGCGGCGCTCACGAGGAAAGGATAAGATATTCTCAATTGAAGAAACACTAAGAGTTTCAGTAACAAATATCCGCCCCCACCCCTGGTGTTTCTATTTTTTTAATCTTGTTTTTTGTTTTATTATTATTTTTAGATTATTAGATTATTATTTTATTATTTTGTTATGGTTTAACAATAATATTAAGCAACATAATTTGCTTGTTGAAATGAGATAATTATATTTTTTCTTTAATTAAACTTATATTTTTTTTAAACTAAAAATCATTTTGGAAGAGAAATAATTGTTCATAAAGTTTAATTCTAAGAACCCATTTTAAAAAGTAAAACTTTTTTTGTCAAATTAAATTAAACGCATTTGTAAAACTAAAAATTAAAACATTCTTATTTAAGAAAAAAACAATTTTCTTTAATTAAAATTAAAACCAATTTTTAATAATTAATTAGGATAGTGTCTCCATTGAAGCATGAAAATAATTCTCTTCTTCTCATTAAAATTTTTTAAAAAATAGAGTGTGTGAGGTAGCCGTTTCATTTCGTCCAGCCCCATTAGTTGTCATTGCAACTCCATATCTCATTCGTACTATTTTTTGGCATGGATGTAATTTATGCGAGGCCATGATCGCAGTTATTTTTATTTTTGCATTTGTTTTTGGGATCTGTAATTTACACGAGTGATTATCGCAACGCTTTCTTTACTTTCAGCACTTTAATTTTGTCGTATAATAATTTGCCAGGTTTTCATGTTTGACCATATTTTCACATCATATCAACAAGGTAGGGCAGTAGTAACATCACATCATATCCAATCCATGTCAATGATCAAAGAAGGACACAAAGAACCAAGTCACACACCACATTCATAAACAAAACAATTGCTACATAAAACAAGCATGCAAGACATAACCTTAAAGGAAAAGACGTAAGATTAGGGCATGAAACCAAGTGTGGGAAGTAACACCAACATGAATATCAATTCAAAGATTCACTCATGAACACACAAAGGGAACGTCAAGGTTTGAATTCAAAACATACACCAAGAACAAGTTCACACACCAAAGTCATTCTCAAAGAAAGGATATATTCAACAAGGACACAAATTATCAAGTATCAACTAATAAAGGTTATAAAAAAACTCAAATGATATGCATCATGTTCAAATTCAAATCAACATTCAAATTCAAGAAGAGACAAACTCAAGTTGAAGCACAAAAGACAAGTAAACAACACTCAAGTTAACTCATAAAAGGCATAAATGATCATGTGAAGAAAATGAGATAAAGTGGTCATACAATGAACCTCTATACATAAGAACCTCAAATATGTTAAGCAAAGCATATAAGAATAATCAAACATCCATTGAGTCATCCAAGAAACAAACTCCAAAGACTTGGTCAAGACATGCACAAAATCATAGTCAAAGCAACAACAACTTGATGCACCATCCAAAAATAGAAACAAGGTAAAATAAAATCCAAATAGGCATTCAAACTCAAGTCAAGTCTATTAAGAATTAAAGTGCTAAGTATCACAGCAAGGGTTGCAAGAAAATATCATCAATTGCATCAAACAAACTCAAGTATTGAACTAGTCGAGCATATTTTGAGGGCCAAACAAAATCAAATAAGAATCAACCAAAAGAGGATCATAAAGGCATGAAAACAACATCCAAACACTCATCAAATATGTGCCAAAACATGGTAGAAAATTAGGGTTAAGAGCCACAAAGGAAGGTCATGAAACAAGATCAAATTTTGAAACTAGGTCAAATAAACACCTTATGAAAATAAATCAAAATAAAATAATAAAATAAAATAAAAATGAAATTAAAAAATATTAAAAATTAAATAACATGTTAAGGATCAAAAAAGTATTCTTTTATGGATTTTTAAAATGATTAGAAGTAGTAAAAATAAAATCAAAACAAAAAAGAAAACTAAATAAACTAAATGAGAAAAAGAAAGGGAGGGGTGAAAAGCAAAAACCAATACAAAGAGGAATCCGTTACATGTGCTTTGGGCTAAAACAAGGGGGTTCGGAAAGAAAAAAGGCTAGGCCCAACCATATAAAACAAATTAGAATAAAAAACAAGCCAAAAATGAAACCCACGTGGATCTCATTAAATGACCTGGCGAACAGATCATCGCCACAGGGGTTGGTCAAAGAGTCAGCCAAGCTAGAGCAAAGCTCTGGTCGTCTTCTCTGAGAAGCTCACCGGAGTTACAGGTCCAACCCTCATCAAAACACGCAAGTAAACACTCTAAGCATGTTAAAACAGGCCACGAAAATAATGCACACAAACTGAAAACGTCACAAAATAGAACAACATCAACATAATTTCAATCTTCATGGTCTTAGAATCTTAGAAAAGTAAACCACAAGTTCAAACATGCGTAAAATGCAAGAGAAAAGGGAGAGGAAAGTTTACCAAATGAAGAGCCTGTTCACCCTCTGAACTTGCTCAAAGCTTCCAAAACATCTTCCTCTAGCTCCGAGGATCCTCAGGGATGAATGTGGAGGCCAGAAATGAAATAAAAAAGGCTCAAAGATAAGGATTAGAAGAGAGAGAAATTTGAATGTGAAAGGATGTTCTTTGGCTCAAAATTGGCTGCAAAAGCATGAATGATCTCCCTTGTAGGTTTGTTTTCTTATATACTAGGGTTTTAAGAAGTAAAAAAATTAGTTACCATGGTAAATAAACATGGTTAAGCCTTTTTGGTGAAAATTGAAATATGGGAGAGTGGATCGGGTTTGGTCCTATGTGTGATGTGAGGTTCAGAATGGAGGGAGTGGAGAGAACATTCTTTATAGGAAAGTTTTTTACAAAATTTCCTTTTCTCTTTTTTGCAAAACTTCAAAATATGGTGCATGAAGAGTGTGTGTGTGTGTGTGTGTGTTTGGTCATTTGGGGAAATTTTGGTGACACAAAAATGAGTGATTTGATGTGTGTGAATGGCATGAAATCATGCTGCAAGATTACATGAACATTGTGTCAAAGAATCATGACATGTCATGCTTTTGAAAACAAGTCCATATGACACACTTTCCTTGATAATAACTTGGTGATTCTTAATGCAAACCATGAATTCTTGTGCTCAATGAAAAGATAAGACCATAATGAACATCTTTCATGTTAATGGAAACTTGAAACAAGCCTTGGAAGGTCATCGAAAATAAAGTTGAAAATGTGTCAATCATTATGTCAAAAGTGACTTAGAAAAATTCTAAGTCATGTAAATTTTGACATCATTGACAACTTGACTATGAAGGTGTCGCTACCGCGAAAATAAGGTGCCGACAAAACAGAAGAGTCGCCACCTTTCGTTATTTATCGCTTAGAGCGGGAAAGGAAACGATCGGAAAAACCTGACGAAAAGGTATAAGACAAGGTCATCGCAACCAATGTCTGGGTTCGAGAGTCGGTTACGCAAGGGGAAGGTATTAGCACCTCTCACGTCCATCGTACTCGATGGGATTCATGCTTGTTGTATTTATCTGATGGGTTTATTTTATCTATCTACCTATCAAGGCTGGTCTGAAAAGAAAAGAAAATGACTCGGCAAAGCATCGCGCTTTATGCCTACGTATTCTCATCAGAGAATGAGAAATCAGAGTCAACGTAGTTTGACTAACTACGGGTTACGAGGGAAGGTGGCTCGCCAATATGTCAGTATTGTGCCTACGTACTCTCAATAGGTATGAGAGATCAGAGCTTACGTAGTTCGGGCTAATACGGATTATGGGGGTTCAGATTCATCTGTTTTATCGAGTAGGGTTAACAAACAGTTCCAGCAGTTTGGTGTACGCAGCTCGACCCTCAGAGACTTAAGCGTTACCGTTTGCGGTAGAACAAGGATTTAACGACACTCTTTTCTTCAGAAAAGCTTCCTTTGAATTATACGGGGAAAAAAGGTTTGAAGTTCGTTTTCTGTCTTCTACGAAAGAATTTTTTTTTAGTTGTCTGTAGTTCATACAGCACTAGAGACTATGACCTGGGAACGAATGTGCCGCATATCGTCCAAAGGACGTATACTAAACATTCTAGATGATTGAGAGGAGGCCGCTCAATTATCATTACCCAAGTAACTTAAGGCTCGTAACGCGTTTATACTAGCTTGCCTTTATTACGTTTTTTTACTGTTGTTTCAAGATGAGAAGAGAGAGGGACAATTACGGGGAGACTATCAAGTCCTACTGTTGTCATGCCAAGGATTCATCCTATAGTTGAAGTTTGAAACAGGGAACTCCTAGAAGTTGTCATGCATAGGTTTCAACCTAAAGTTCTAATCATCACTTCCTTATCAAAGGAAGTAAGATTCCTAGGGGATCATGTCAATGATAAACAGAAACAGATAAAGCATCAGCTCAAACAGTAAACAATAAATGACTGTAAAATGCATGCAATGCAAGTGAGGGAGGAAATGTGTGTGGGGCATCAGCCTCCACAAGCTCGTCTTGACCTCAAGCCAGATATGAATAACTGCAATCATAAAGGAAAATAAAATGCCATCAAGCAAATCACAAACCACACAGGCAAGGGAGCAGAGCTCTACCGAATACCAGTAAGCAAAGCCACACAGTAAAAATACAAGCAGAGGGAGCAACTCAACCTCTAATGCAATCATGCTCCTAGCTTAAAACAGTCTAAACATGAACTTATTCTAATGCATCAAGCAAATCAAACAAGTCACATCAATACAGTTGCATAGAAAGCAAACAGACAGGAAAGCAAATCAACAGCTTCACAGCAAAGCAGTCTTCTGGCAGCAGTTCAGTCCACAGTCTGTAACTGTTCTTCAATTCTTTCATCTTCAAGGGAATGAAAGGTGCTCCATCTTCAAGCTTCAATCTTCAATAGGCTCCACCAAGAATGAAGAGAATAATCATCAGGAAAGTTGGTTGATAATGGGAAGCAGACAGTAAACCAAAGGAATCCTGTCTGACACTCAACTAGTTATCAGAGAGAAGCATCCTCAAAAGTTCTACTCATTGTAAATGTCACACATCCCTCCAAAGTAGGGATGAGACTTAAACATGAGGACTTTGAATCATAGGATGAGAATGAAATGGGAACAAAACCAACCATTATTTGAAGAAATATCTACTTCTAAAGCTCTCTCCTAAAGCCCTAATTTCCTAAGCTACTCAAAGCTAACAAAAAAGAAGGAAGAAACTCCAATACAAGCTCCACTAGCCACTTCACACAAGCTTCATCAAGTCCTTGATGTCCTCCAATGAGATCCAGAAGCCCACTATGCAAGGAAGCCCAACTTTCAGTCCATTCCACATCAATCATCAACATTGAAACACCAAATGAACACACAAGTAGAATATTCTATCAAAAATACCAAAACAAATTCGAAAAATCTGGTTATTTTTCTAGGGGAACATGCGTTCACGAATAACCTATGGTTAAAAAATCAGGACCTAATTCATTCTCTAAGTCCTCCAAATAAGTCCTAAACCTCAAGGTATCATACCTAAACCCTAAAAGGGAACTCCTAAAGTTCTAGTCCTAAATCAACACCCAATTTCATCACAAAAATGTGAGAAACATCTAAGGGGAGCATACATATCTAACCTAATCACAAGCCAAAATTCAAGCAAAAAATCCATACCAAATGCTCAAACAAAATTCACCAAACAAAAGAGGCAATTAATACAATTTTATTGTCAAATAAAATGGGAGAAAATCAAATAAAATGAAAATAAAGGCTAATCATAAACTTTTTGTTTCTAAAATTTCTAAATTCATTCATGAATCAGGGGAAAAAATCTCAGAATTAATTGATTAATTTTCCTATTTTTAATGGATTAAAATCAAACCAACCAAAAATGAAGAAAATAAGAAAAAAGAATAGAAATTAATAAGGGGCACGTGGTGAATAGCAATTCCAATCAGTTAAATGTGTGGGTTGGGCCCAAAGGGGGGTGTGAGTATCAGTTCAGATCACTAAGCCCAGATAACTCACTAACTTGAACGCTGCGTTTGGATTTGGGGTTACGTGGCACAACCTTGCTCACACGATGCAATTACCAGTCAACTGATCCAAGGTCTTCACATGGTACCAACGCATTAATGAGGGTGGCGTCGTTTTGCTTCAGTCAATAGTCAACAACTCAAATTCAATTGTGGCCGTGGATGAGGGTTACCAGGTCAAGCTTCAGACAAGATCCAATGGCTCTTGCGTTTCTTCCTCATTTAAACTTCAGTTTGGGGGGAAAACCAGACGGTGGCGCCACCGTCTTCTCCGGCGAAGACATTTACACAGTTCATCAAAAATTCACAAATCATACATCTTTCTCTCTAGAATTCAATGCTGATCACGAATCTATCCTCAGAATCATCTAACTCCCTATGGATTTTCAAACCCGATAGCACTTTCAAAATATACCTCAATCTTGATTCTCACCAAAGTCTCAATTAAATGCACAGATGTAATCCTCATCTCATGGTGATCATTCTACACTATCCAATCTTGATTATCAGTCCAAGAATCACCTAATCCAAGGCTCAACAGAAATTGATCACACTCCTACTTTGTCTCTAATTCACCTATTTCTGATCCTAAATCCAACTACATGTCACCAGGATCCTAACCACCTATAGAATGCTATCTATTTCTACCTGAATCAAGCACAAAAATGAAATGTACCAACCTGTGTTCAAGCTTGTAACAGAGGTAGTTCTTGCACTCTTCAACCTTCAAGAAAGTGCAGATTCACTCCAAATCCCTTGATGAACACAATGAAACCTTCAATTGATCTTGATTTGGCCTTGAACTCAGAATTCGATTCTCACTTGCACCTCTGAAATTTCAACTTCACTCTCTGCTTCAGGCTTCAATCTTCACCAAAAAATGAACTGAATGCATTCATATGTTTATATAGGATGTGACTGAATAATCTAGATCCTTCTCAAAGGTTCAGAATGAGAATTTCAATTTTCAATTTCTCTTCAATATCTCATTCATGGTAGGCGCAATATCTCATCCATTTCTCCTTCAGGAAACCTTCAACACACTCCTTGTGAACCACTGAACTTGAATGGTGGGGATTCATCCCTTGTTTTCATCCCATGGCTTGGATTTGAGATGTAACTTCTTCATGAAGTATCAAGGCAAAAGGTCATGAAAATGAGCTCAAACCTAAATTCTAATAATGTCATTGTTTCCAAAATGTATTTTCCATTCAAAAATGCTATTATTTTGCCTCATTTGCTCACATAACATTAATTTTGAATTTTTGGTCTTTAATTCTCTTTAATTCTTTCTTTTTCACAATTTCTTGAATCAAGTCTCTCCTTGAGCCATTTCAATGCCTCCTTGATACATGGTTAAGGTTAAAACCCAATTTTGAGCAACTTTCAAGTTGAACAAAACTTCATTTGAGATGTCTAAGTTGGTGAAAATGACCTATAACCAAAAATGACCCATAATCACAACTTCCCAAAATACCCTTGACTTGTCAAAGCCATAACTTGAGTTATACAAATCCTATCAAGGACTTATAGTACTCTATGGAAAGCTAAGAGAATAAGGAACAACATTCATGTTGACCAAAAGTTCATAGGAATCATACTTCTAGGGAAAAGGTGTCATGCAATTTGGGTAACTTTTAAGCTCCAAATTCACATGCCTCAGATGACTTGTAACTTGTTTGGCTCATAACTTGAGTTCTATAAATCCTATCAAGGACTTCTAGTACTCAAATTAAATCTAAGATCATGCCCTAAAACAATCATGTTGGGGTCAAGATGAGATGACAATCATATCTTGAGCTACATTGCCTTGAAGTCAGGGGTCAAACTAGGGGATTTTACACTATCAAGTCTTAGAAACCCTAGCCTGAAACTTCTCAAACTCTTCAATCATGATGAGTTGACCTTGTAATCATCCTTAGAACATCTCAATGTATCAATCCATGATAACATGGCTCTTGAATTAAGTCTCTACCTTCTTCAACTCACCAGTTGACTTAGGGTTGACCCAGTCAAACCCTAATTGCACCACTCATGGCTAAGTCTTCTTAATCTTACACAATGACCTGTCTAGGCCTCAAAGTGATCTTCAAAACTTCTCATGAGCTCTCTCAAGACCTCAAGTCCATCTTCATGACCTCAGAATCATCTGATGGCTTCTCATAACTCTCAAGTTAGGAGACCCACATACTTGGTTTCAACCACTCTCTCTGAGGATCCTTTAACTTCTCTGACAAGGATATCAACCCTTGAACACTTGAGTAACCTTCATAGATGGCTTCATAGTCTTGTATAGCTCTTGATTGGTAATCATACCTCTTGATCTCCTGCATACATATCAATGAAATGCAAATGACAATGCTAATGTGAATGAAATGAAACATGAGCTAGGTAAAGAAATGTTGGTCAAATTTTGGGGTGCAACAGCTGCCCCTATTCAAACGGCTTGGACCGGACTGGGTGAGAAGCGAACGGTTCTTAAACAATCAAGTTACGAGACGGTTGAATACCAACAAACCCGGAATTTTCCAACTGCACAAGTACACGGTACTCTGATGGGGACAAATCTTCGGAAACTGAAATAATAGCTGCACGACAACTAGTTGGAGAATTACTGATCTGAACCTCCGTCAGGATGATTCTCTGATTTATCTGATATCATTGTGTACTCAAATTATCGAGGGATCACTAGTTAGACGGTAACGGGTGATTTGCCAACCACGCACAGGTAAACGATAATCTGATTGTTAGTAACATCTTCAAAACTGAGCATGACAGTTGTACGACAATTCTGCTGAGAAATTGGTCACACGGTAACCGGTGAAAGGTCTAATCTCAAATCTCCGTCAGGATGATCATCTGACTTTGCTGTAGATCTTCGTCTTCAAGTCATCAAGGGATCACCAGTTACCCGGTAACTAGTAATGGATGGTCGATTATGCCGTCAGGTATTCTGCGTCATAGCAGAAGAATTCCTTATCGTCGCCTATGGACCCATCATGTCGCTAGGAACATCGACAATATCTTTGTCGGACTTCATCAGTAAGTCAATAAGGGATCACCGGTTACTCGGTAACTGGTGAAGGGCTACTCTCAAATCTCCGTCGGGATGATTATCAGATTTCACTGCAGCTTCTTCCTCAAGTCATCAAGGGATCACTGGTCACTCGGTAACCGGTGATACATAGCTGGTATTGCCGTCAGGCATTCTATGACACTACGGTAGAAGGATTCCTCGGGACTCATCAGGTCATTAGGAACTTTTTTAACAATCAAGTTAATCATGCCGTCGGGCATTCAAAGAGATTCTCGGGCGTCAGCCGGACTTCGTCAGTAAGTCGGAAATAGAACTCTTGGTCAATCATGAACCAAATAGGGATACCCAAACTTCTGCCATCAGGCACTCCACATCAGCTGAGAGAACTGCTTCGGCATCACAGTTGGACTTCGTCAGTAAGTCTTAAAATGGAATCCTTAATCCATCATGGACCAATAAGGATATACATTATTTTGCCATCAGGCACTCCGCGTCAGCTGAGATAACTGCTTCAACATCGCAGTTAGACTCCATCAGTAAGTCTGGGGTTTTGGCACCGCTGCTGGACTTCAATCATCAAGTCCTCAAGGGCAGTTTCAACTTTGCTGTTTAGAAACCTGCTGGGGATGACACATCTCCGCTGGGGATTCTAGAGAACTATCAAGTAATTCTACTTTGGGGGTCCAGAAATCATTCTGGATGAATCAACTCTGCTGAGGACTTCGAGAATCATCTTGGGCAAATAACTCTGCTGGGGGGCTTCAAGAATCATCTTGAACCAATAACTCCACTGGAGATTTCAGGAATCATCCTGAGCAAACACTCTGTCGGAGACTCTAAGCATCAACTTGAGCAACCAACCCCTGTAACTTCCTTGGGGATTTTAAGAATCATCTTAAGCACACAACTTCGCTGGGGATTTCAAGAATCATCTTGAGCAAACCATTCTGCGAAGGAACACCTGCAAAACAAGAACGGTAACGACCTAGCTCATGTTTCATATGCATATGTTTGACCATGGCGCAATGCTCCACACGGTGGAAATGCGACGCATTTTTAGGGTAAATGCTATGCAATCATGCAACATGCTACAACCCCATTAGCAAAATAAATGCTGAAGGGAAAATCCTCCTGTCAAGGAGAAAGAACCACTCTGGTGGAGGGGAGGAGTCATCCTGCCGAGGAGAAGAAGTCACACCAATCTCAATTGGACTCCGCCTGGGGAAACGAACTTCAGTCGACTGCTGCAGGGGAACGAGGTTCTACGAGAACTGGGACCTGCTCGGCTAGGTATATGAACCACAATCTGTCGAGGAAATGATATCAATCGCCGAAATAAACTGCCCGACCTTCGCGTCAAGACTTTCCTAGAGATGAATACTCCGATGGGGGAAAACAGGATCAGCTATTCAACACTCTACTGGGGAGCACCAATCATGGCCCGCACGACTTCCAAGGACTCGGCTCTCTTGGGGATTTGCCAGCTCGGCTGGGGAAGAAGGAATCATCCTGCTTGCTGGGGAGAATACAACTCTGTGGGGAATTTCAATTCCACTGGAGACTTCAGTCTGCACTATCGAAAGCCGCATACTTGCGAACAATCTTCTACGAGAAAACTGCACACTGACCCAGTGCTGGGAATGAATACGCGCTTCTGCATATGACTCAACTAGGGAAATGATGATCCTGTCTCAGGACGCGTCTGGTTGGGGAGAATCTATCTCTGCTTGGGAAGACATATCAATGCTCTTGGTCCTATGTTCAAACTCTGCGGGGAAACACCGCTGAACTTGCTGGGGGAAAAGGAATCATCCTGCTTGGGAAACATACAACGTACTGCCTGGAATATGCTATACCTGCACCAACGCAAGCAAACAGACAAGATACCCTTCTCAAAGGGACCTATCAAGGTTATCACCCTGCGACAATGTTCAAGTAATTCATTGTTTCAACAATCAGCGGCTTAGGCCAGTAAGTTTATTTATGTGCATTTTATCAAAAACATCGGCGTTCTTTTTCGCAAACAAAATAGGTAAATGCTAAACAAGCAAACAGAATTGTTGAATAGTATACATTTTATTGATAACGAACCCCTGAATGGGCAAAAATGTTTTACAACAGATACAAACCCCTGGAATGAGGAAGCAGCGCAAGCAAAAAAAAACATAAATATACATCAGTATATACACAAATGTCGGCAATATGGCATAGACGAACACCATGAGTTGATCCCTCTATGACTCACTCGACTTCGATACTTCTCTGACACTTCAGCTTCAGAAGAGATTGATTCAGATAAACGGCCGTCAGGTCTTCCAAACCACTAAACAATGAAAGTCCATACGCGGAACGCAGTCATTTGCTTTTTCAAATCCCTAACTTTTTCCTGAATAGCCCTTTCGGGTCTTCGATTCACCGGGATACCATTTTTTGCCAAAGTCGCCCTTCCAGGTTTTCGACTTTGCGGGTGTACATTTTTCCGTTTATATCCCTAATTTTTGCCTGAACCTTTTTCCTTTTTTTTTTCCGCCGGGATACCCCATTTTTTCCTGGATATTCTTTTTCTTTCCAGCGGGTCATTTTTTAAGCAAAGTATTTTTTAACTGCGTCCGCGTTCACCAGGGATGCAGAATCTTCGCCGTCCATTGTGGATAACAACAAGGCTCCTCCCGAGAAGACCTTGCTGACGATGTACAGACCTTCGTGA
This sequence comes from Lathyrus sativus, assembly GCA_963859935.3. Taxonomy (NCBI): domain Eukaryota; kingdom Viridiplantae; phylum Streptophyta; class Magnoliopsida; order Fabales; family Fabaceae; genus Lathyrus; species Lathyrus sativus. Next base: position 274,465,797 of record OZ012739.1, read on the forward strand.
TTGGGAGTCCACTTGCCCCGGTGATCGGAGTGTGGAGGAAGAATCTTCTTTAGGACGAGATCACTCGTCTGAAAGCTTCTCGGACGCACCTTTTTATCACAAGCTTTCTTCATTCGGCTTTGGTACAGACGACCATATGCAACCGATGCTAACCTCTTCTCGTCCATCAGGCCGAGTTGGTTTAGTCGGTTCTTAATCCATTCTGCCTCATCGAGTTTCACGTCAACCAAAACTCGTAAAGAAGGAATCTCAACTTCTAACGGCAGGACGACTTCCATACCGTACACCAATGAGAAAGGAGTTGCCCCGGTGGATGTACGTACTTTCGTACGATAACCGTGCAATGCAAATGGTATCATCTCATGCCAATCCTTATAGGTCACAACCATCTTCTGTACAATTTTCTTGATGTTCTTATTGGCCGCTTCAACGACGCCATTCATCTTCGGCCTGTAAGGAGATGAGTTGTAGTGTTCGATCTTGAAACTTTGGCATAACTCCTTCATCATCTTGTTATTCGGATTCGAACCATTATCAGTAATGATTCGCTCGGGAATTCCGTAACGACAGATGATGTTCCTCATTATGAACTTAGCCACCACCTGCTTGGTCACGTTAGCATACGAGGCTGCCTCCACCCACTTGGTGAAGTAGTCGATGGCTACTAAAATGAAGCGATGACTGTTAGATGCAGTGGGCTCGATCTTGCCTATCATATCGATGCCCCACATGGAGAACGGCTACGGGGAGGACATGACATTCAACGGGCACGGCGGCATATGAATCTTATCAGCATAAATCTGGCATTTATGACATCTCTTCGCGAATTTAAAGCAATCTGACTCCATCGTCAGCCAGTAATATCCTGCTCTCAGGATCTTTCTTGTCATAGCATGCCCGCCGGCGTGTGTACCAAATGTGCCTTCATGGACTTCTTCCATGAGCATACTCGCTTCTTTCTCATCTACACATCTGAGTAGCACGAGATCGTGGTTTCTTTTATACAAAACTCCATCAAAATTGAGATAGAAATTTCCAGACAGCCTCCTCAGAGTCTTCTTATCCTGGGTTGACGCTCCTGCAGGATACTTCTTAGTCATAAGGAAAGTCTGGATATCATGGAACCATGGCTTACCGTTGGAGGCTTCCTCGATCGCAAAGACGAATGCAGGTCTATCAAGACGATAAAGGACAATTCATGGAGCTTCATTCCAAAAATTGACTTTATACATCGAATCCAACGTGGCTAAGGCATCAGCCATCTGATTCTCAACTCTGGGTACATGATGGAGTTCCACTCGATCAAAGAACGGAAGCAGCCTTCTGGCATAATTCATGTACGGCACCAAATTCGATTGGCGAGTCTCCCACTCCCCTTTAATCTGGTTAATCACAAGTGCCGAGTCACCATATACATCTAGATTTTTGATTCTCAAATCAATCGCTTCTTCTAGACCCATGATGCATGCTTCGTACTCTGCCTCGTTATTGGTGACCGGAAACGTCAGTCTAGCAGTGAACGAGATGTGGGATCCATGGGGAGTCGTGATGATTACCCCAATGCCACTTCCGTAAGAATTAACCGCCCCGTCAAATATCAATTTCCATTGGGATTTCCTATCTGGCCCCTCGTCGGGCAACGGTTCATAGCAATCTTTCACCTTGAGAAACATGATATCCTCATCAGGGAATTCAAATTTCATCGGCTGATAATCTTCGATCGGCTGTTCAGCAAGGTATTCAGACAATACGCTTCCCTTGATGGCCTTCTGGGAAACGTACTGAATGTCATATTCCGTCAACACCATTTGCCATCTGGCAATCCTGCCCGAAAGCGCTTGCTTTTCGAAGACGTACTTGATCGGATCCATCTCCGAAATCAGCATGGTTGTGTGATTGAGCATGTACTGTCGTAAATGTTTGGCAGCCCACGCGAGTGCATAACACGTTTTCTCCAGCATTGAGTAACGGGATTCACAATCTGTGAACTTTTTACTCAAATAATAAATGGCATGCTCCTTTCTGCCCGTCTCGTCGTGCTGACCGAGAACACACCCCATACTATTCTCAAGAACTGTCAAGTACATGATTAAGGGTCTTCCGGCCACTTGGGGTATCAAGATCGGAGGTTCCTGTAGATACTATTTTATCTTATCAAATGCCTTATGGAAATCCTCGTTCCAGACAATCGCATGATCTTTTTTCAGTAGTTTGAACATCGGTTCACACGTGGCCGTGAGCTGAGAGATATACCTTGCAATGAAGTTTATTCTGCCCAAGAAACCACAAACTTCTTTTTTCAGTTTTTGGCGCTGGCATTTCTTGTATTGCTTTTATCTTCGCAGGATCAACCTCAATGCCTCTTTCGCTCATGATAAACCCCAGTAGTTTTCCCGACCTTACTCTGAAAGTACACTTGTTAGGATTCAGCCTCAACCTGAACTTCCTAAGCCTCTCAAAAAGCTTCAGCAAATTGACCAGATGTCCCTCCTCCATTTGGGACTTCGCAATCATGTCATCAACATAGACTTCAATCTCATGATGAATCATATCATGAAACAAAGTGACCATTGCTCGTTGGTAAGTGGCCCCTGCGTTCTTCAGACCGAAAGGCATTACCTTGTAGCAAAATGTTCCCCAAGGTGTAATAGATGTAGTTTTCTCCATGTCCTCCGGCGCCATCTTGATCTGATTGTAGCCGGAGAAGCCATCCATGAACGAAAATATGGAGAACTGGGTTGTATTGTCGACCAACACATCAATATGAGAGAGCGGGAAGTTATCCTTAGGGTTCTCCCTATTCAAATCCCGATAATCGACGCACATTCGCACCTTACTGTCCTTCTTCGGTACAGGTACTATGTTGGCGGCCCACGGAGGGTAAGTAGTGACCGCTAAGAAGCCAGCATCAAGCTGCTTTTGCACTTCTTCTTTGATCTTAACAGCCATATCTAGTCGTGTCCTTCTAAGCTTCTGCTTAACGGGAGGACAATCTTCTCGCAGCGGCAAGTGATGGACCACGATGTCAGTATCAAGTTCGGGCATATCTTCGTATGACCAAGCAAAGATGTCACTATATTCTCTCAGCATCTCGACCAATCTCTGCTTGACATCACTCTGTAATGCAGCCCTTATCCTGACGTTCCTGACCAGCTCTTCAGAACCCAGATTCACAATCTCAATCTCTTCCTCGTGAGGCAGAATAACTTTCTCTTCTTGTTTCAATAAGCGGGCCAACTCTTCGGGAAGGCCTTCGTCTTCATCAATCTCTTCTTCGGCTTGATAGATCGGGCAATCAAAGTCGAAGTGAGTCGTAGAAGGTCCATAGTCGATGTCATCTGCTATGTGGATCCTGCAATAACAAGGGTTAAGCTTAAGACAAGGATATGCAGGTTAGCACAAACCCAATTGCCATTTTATTGTTTTTCAAAACAAATATAAAAGAGGAATAACAGAGATCACAATATTTGAATGCGAAGAAAAATGCATTTTGATTTATTGGTAAAATGCATGTACATAATCAAACAAGGCCCTAACAATAAAACCACTATGCCCCGGGTAGGACATAGGGCTGTACAATAATTAGAGAAAGTAAATCATTACTCTTTGCCTGTCACTTGGATGGTATCCCTGATGGCCCAGTTTTTGAGGCTCTGGCCTGGTTTGCTTGGCTGGATCCAAGAGTCTAGGTCGCAATCGCTGTCTTCGTCGTCTTCAGACACTGTATTGACGCTTTCAAATATCACCCCGCCACTGGTAAACTGGATCGGCCCTTTACCTCGCAACGCACTGTGAGAAGAGGAGGCTTCAGCCGTAGGAGAGTATCCTAACCCAAACGTGTCCTATTTGTTAGGTATTTCTAGAACTTGCCCCCAGCCTGGGGTAGATCCGGCTTGAACAATGGCTCGGGCTTCCTTGAAGGAAGAAAGAGTCATCTCTGGTTTCTCAGTCATTACTGGAGTCACGTCTTTGACCTTAACAGCTTCGAATTCCTGAAATAGGGTTTCGTGGATCTCCCCATCCATCTCAACATACTTGAAGGAAGACAAATGGCTCACCATTATGTCTTCCTCGCCACAAACAGTTACAATGCTGCCCCCGACAACATACTTGAGCTTCTGGTGCAACGTGGAGGTCACGGAACCAGCAGAATGGATCCATGGCTGGCTTAAGAGACAGCTGTAGGCTGGCGTGATGTCCATAATGTAAAAGACTGCGTCGAAAGTTTCTGGCCCAACTTGGATTGGCAGCGTTACCTCCCCAAAGACATGACGCTTGGTTCCATCGAAAGCCTTCACAACCAGATCACTGGGTGTGCAAATCAATCCTCTAGTATCTAACTTCATCAATGCTTTCTTCGGAAGAACATTGAGCGATGACCCAGTGTCCACCAACACGTGAGCCATAACTGTTCCCTTACACTCTATCGAGACGTGCAGGGCACTGTTGTGGTTTCTTCCCTTCGGCGTCAACTCCAGGTCAGTGAACCCTAACCCGTTTCCAGCATTCACATGGGCTACTACCCCTTCCAATTGGTTGACCGAGATCTCCTGCGGTACATATGTGGCATTCAAAACCTTTAGCAGCGCATTGCGATGTGACTCCGAACACAACAACAAATTCAGAATGGAGATTTTCGAGGGTGTTTGATGGAGGTGATCCACAATCTTGTAATCACTCTTCTTGATCAACCTCGTGAACTCTTCAGCGTCCTTTACAAGTAAGTCCTTCTCTACCCCACGAGGGGTTTCCTCAACGACTTTACTCTTTCCCTTATCAGTTTTCTCAGCTTTATCTGCTTTGTCTGCCACAATCTCAGGTGGAGCAAATACTCTTCCGCTGCGTGTGATTCCGCCGGTTCCCACTAGGTTATCCACAGACTGCCCAGATGGTTCCAGTTCCAACTTCTGTCCATTACAGTAGACATCCACCCCATAATGCCACGGGACAGCATTGGTGCTTTCGAAAGGTATCGGCCCCACCTTTGTGATGGTAATTGTGGGCGGCCTGGGTGCAGAAATGGTTATCGTCTGGCGAGGGATGGTGATGGTGGCAACCTCATCATCCTATTTCAGCATTACCTCTCCAGATCCACATTTGGCCCTTCAGCTAAACTGCAAGATTCCTTCAGTCATCAGACTCTGAATCCCCACTATCAACTATTCACAGCCATCAGGACGAGTCGCACAACCCATACACAATTCTCCACAGCCCGGAAAGAAGCCTCTCTTCATCAACTTGGCTTTAACGAAGCTAAGTGGTGTCTTCAGATCCTTGACATCAGTCAATAAATCAAAGTCCTCTTCTTCAATAATGGCATTCACCCCACCTCCCCTATGATTCGGCATATGGTTATTATTGACATTCGGCACATTATCTGAGAAATTGATGATTTTAGCATCCACCATATCTTGCACCTTGTGCTTGAAGGCTTTGCAGTTTTCTATCGTGTGGCTAGGTGCCCCTGAGTGAAAGTCACATGTTTCATTCGCATCATAACCCTGCGGAGGTACCCTTGTCAAGGGAGCCAGGGTTCTCTTTTGGACTAATTGTAACTGAAGCAAAGTTTGTAATAGCTGAGCATAAGACATGGGCGGTGTCTCAAGGTGACGACTTGCCAGAGGTGCCTTGTTCTGATACCTTATGCACCCTTGCTGATCTGGCTGCTGCTGCTGCGGCTGGGGTTGTTGGACAGCGGGGATGGTTATGCTAGCCACTTGCTGGCGCTGGCCCTTACCTTTCCTTCGAGTGTTAGACACAACGCTCGTCTCTCCTTCATGCCTTTTGTTACCGTATGGTTTCTTTCCTCCTCCAGCTGAGGATAGGTCAACACCCTGAATTTTTCCCAATTTGATCCCGTTTTCAACGTGCTCACCGGTAATGATGAGATCTGAGAAACTCCCTGACATGCCACTGACTAGTTTCTCGTAATAGACCCCCGGGAGAGTAGCTACAAACATCTCAACAAGCTCTCGTTCAACCATCAACGGCTGAACTCTAGCTGCTAATTCACGCCATCGCTGGGCGTATTCTTTGAACCCCTCTTTGTTCCTCTGTGACAAGTTCTGCAGTTGAACCCGGTTCGGAGCCAAGTCACTGTTATACTGATAATAGTGCACAAAGGCCTCAACAAGTTCTTTCCACGTGCGCACACTGGTGGGTTCCAATCCCATGTACCATTCCAAGGATGGCCCGGACAAGCTATCCTGAAAGAAGTGCATCAACAGCTTCTCGTCTTCGGAGTGAGCGGACATCTTTTGGTAGTATGACCTTAAGTGGACACGAGGGCAAGTGGTGCCCTTGTACTTTTCAAAGTCGGGTACCTTGAATTTAGGAGGCACCTTAAAATCGGAAATTAATCCCAATTTAGTCATGTCGACCCCCATAGTGTTCTGGTTCTCGAAATTCCTCATTTTGTCCTCGAGTGCTTTAAACCTCAGACGCGCTTCAGCAGTCAATTCTCCCTCAGCACTCCTCTGTGAGAACAAATCTTCTTGGCGATCTTCTAGCCATGGCTGAGGCCCATACAGATTTCCAGCACCTGTGTTGCCGTTGCCTAGTCCAGTGTTACCATTAGCCTCAAAGTTTCCATTACCGACGCCACTCGTATTACCATTGAGCCCGATGTTAGTGATCACATTTTCGTTACCACTTTCATTCCCCCCGGTCACGGGGATGCCACCCTGAGGAGTTTCAACAAGTGGAGGGAGTGGAACGCTGCCACCATGAAGCATGCCGTTGCTGTCAACCCTTGAGATCAGAGGTTGGGCCAATGTTCTGAGCTGGTCTTGGCCGTTGGCAACCACTTGCATGAGTTCCATGAAGCGGTTCATCCTCTCTCGGAGTTCCTGGACGTCAGTTTGCACTTGTTCCATTGCTCTAGCTTGATTCACTCTGGTCGGATAACGGTGGATCGGTCTTCGGTCAATCCTGGAACAACCTGCTTACACAACGGGTTAGAAAAAACGACAAGGTGCTCGTCATGCAAATGCAAACGTGTGTCTGTGCCTTGGGGAGATCCCCCCGATCCTAGTTTCTAAGACAAATAAAGTCTATCATCTAATCATGGAAACGAAATCCTCATATATTCATCTGAAAAGCCCGCTCGGGTAGCGTACAACTGTAATCACATACAACTAAAGCAATAAGGCATGACCCCAACCAACAGACCTGGCGGTGATCAGCATATCAATGCATAAAGTGTACAAAAAGAGATACAAAAGATCAGGTGCGGCCACGGGCACAAAAATCTTCTACCAACTTCTTTGTAGCGGGATGACCTGGCTGAGTAAGCAAACCCTGGGCCAGCATGTCCCTCTGCCTGATGGACTCTGGGAGGTTCTCGGCAATGCTCCTAGAAACACCTTCTTCAGAATGGTTCTCGACTCTACTCCTCTTAGCATCAGACCGGAGTTGAAAATCTTGTAAATTCGCCTCGGCCTCAGCCAATCTATACTGGGCGTCTCGTCGTAGTGAGGCTTCAACCTCTATCTCCTTGTCTTTCACCATAATCTGAGCTTCTAGCTCGGCAACTTGTTGCTTCAGCTTTTCTTTCCGCTCTTTGTATTTGGCTAGGGTGCTGCTCCAGATCCTCTCGTATTGGGTTAACTTCCGGTACACTCTGTCCAGATCCTGTTTCTTGGTTGTCAACACGCCATGTACTGATTTCAGGTCCAACCCCAGACGTTCCCTAGCATCAGTTTCTTTGGTCAAGTTGGAGCCTAGATGGTTGATCATCTCAGTCTGCTTCTTGCAGGTATAAACGACTTCACTTTTTTCTTTCCGAAGTTGAGCGATCTCTTTCTCCAACTCTGCATTGGCTTTTCGTAGCTCTTCCTTCTCTTGGAGTACCTGATTGAATCTCTGAATATCAACTGTAGTAGGCTCAATGCGCACAGGAGGATACAATGGTTCCACGGTAGGAAACGGCATTAGAAACTTGGCGGCTCTTTCTCGAACCCAAGTCACATATGGATCAAAGGCCTTGTTGTTGCTCTTTCCCAGCAGGACCTTTCCCTTTCGGTGAATTTTGCTCCAAGCATTCTGAACCTTGACTAAAGTGTCACCTTCAAGCAACCTTGTGAGATACAGAGATTCTTGTATCTCTTCCTCTTCAGGAGGACCTCGTAGTGCATACCCAAATTGTCGTACCAGCAGAGATGGATTGTAGTTGATACATCCATTCCTTCCGACCAAGGGGACGTTAGGAAAGCCACAACAGCTATGCACAATATCTCTGCCCAGTAGATCTCTATCAAACCAGATAATATTGTCAGCAGTCAAACCCATCAAACGTGCAGACCAAGATGAAGACTCAGCATAATCAATGAGTGGCCCTGACTTAGGAAGATGGCTAGCAAACCACTTATACAGTAAAGGAGCACAACATGCCACGTTCTTCCCCTTTCTGTTTTCATTCTTGCTATGAACTGAATGGTAGACGTCTCCGAGGAGAGTGGGCACTGGATTCCCTGAGGCAAATATATGACAAGCATCCATGCTTATGAAGTCCGGATGACTTGGAATAGCATGATCCCATAGATACAAAGGGCTAAGAAGGCATTGAATACATTCCAACGACCCTTCTCTGCAAACTTTTGGGCTTTTTTCATCAGGAAAGGCAAAAGGAAACCATGAACTCCAATCTTTCTGGATACCATCCCTTTCAACTCAGACTCATCTACATGAAGAGCGTCAGTCAGCTTTCTCAATTTGGGTTCACCCTCAACACGGTAATAAGGCATTTGATTCATCAAAGGCACCCCTAACAGGTCAGAGTACTCCTCCAGGGTCGGAGCTAGGACATAGTCTGGAAACACAATTTGAGTTGTGGGTCGTAAAACTGTAGCAGAGCATATAGGCCATTCAACTCGTACGTAGGAAGCTTATACACAGTACCCAGAAGTCTCCCATAACTCTTTCTGAAACTCTCCATCACTGCCTTATCAGCCAAAGAAATCAAAGCTCGTAATTCTCGGATGTCAGGTGTTGGTAGCTTGTAAGCCACAGTCTTCTTCAGAGATGCCATATCTTCCATGAGGATCAAGATCACTAGAACCAGGGAAGAAATATGCACCTGCAACACAGACACACGTTAATGACATGCAAATGAGGATGCAGACAATGCAAAATGCAATTATGCAGCAGGATATCAAGATGATTGTGCTGCTGAGGAGACGAAGGCTCTGTATCAACAAAACCACAATACTGCTCTTTCAAGAACAACCATATCTCTGATGAGAAGAAACCCTGATATCAGACTATAAATCTGCTCTGTCAAGAACAACCACATATCTACTGATGAGAACCTCAAATACCAACAAAACTGATTCACTGTCAAGGAAACCAGGTAATCTGAAGGTTAAGGTTTCCTGCAACAAACCCGACCCTGCTCACAGGTATAGACCTAATCACGGAAAAGGTTCGACATCCTATGCGGTCATCGGCGTCACAGACTTTCAAGAAACGATGATACGATACCCAGGAAGTGTGGCATCATCATCTCTTGAAGCGGCCTCACTTAGCTGAATCCCAAATGATCGGTTCCCAGAGTCGACAATCCTCAGATTCGACAGCCCCTCGAGTCTAAAGGACTGATGGGAAGTCATCAAAGAGAACCTCGTCTGAGTGTGGATTACATGGGAACTGATGCAAGCAAAGCAAGCACGTCCTCCACTAACCCACTCTAATACTATGTAGCTCTCAAGCCTGGGTCTGGCTTCTCACTCATCAGAATGCCCCTCCCACAACAGCATAGATAATCATATCATACTGAAGATAAAGTGCGGAAAATAAAATGCGATAAATTAAAACAACCCAACAAGTAAACATACAAGCGCTAGGATTGACTCTCGCAGGGGACGTTGGATCCCAAAATTGACTCGCATAAGGGACGTTGGATCCTAGGAAACTATCAAGTCCCCAGTAGAGTCGCCAGCTGTCGCTACCGCGAAAATAAGGTGCCGGCAAAACAGAAGAGTCACCACCTTTCATTATTTATCCCTCAGAGCGGGAAAGGAAACGATCAGAAAAACCTGACGAAAAGGTATAAGACAAGGTCATCGCAACCAATGTCTGGGTTCGGGAGTCGGTTACGCAAGGGGAAGGTATTAACACCCCTCACGCCCATCGTACTCGATGGGATCCATGCTTGTTGTGTTTATCTGACGGGTTTGTTTTATCTATCTACCTATCAAGGCTGGTCTGAAAAGAAAAGAAAATGACTCGGCAAAGCGTCGCGCTTTATGCCTACGTATTCTCATCAGAGAATAAGAAATTAGAGTCAACGTAGTTCGACTAACTACGGGTTACGGGGGAAGGTGGCTCACCAATACATCAGTATTGTGCCTACGTACTCTCAACAGGTATGAGAGATCAGAGCTTACGTAGTTTGGGCTAATACGGATTACGGGGGTTCAGATTCATCTGTTTTATCGAGTAGAGTTAACAAACAGTTCCAGCAGTTTGGGGTACGCAGCTCGACCCTCAAAGACTTAAGCGTTACCATTTGCGGTAGAACTGGGAGTTAACGACACTCTTTTCTTCAGAAAAGCTTCCTTTGAATTATGGGCCCACGGGGCAAAAAGGTTTGAAGTTCGTTTTCTGTCTTTTACAAAAGAACTGTTTTTAAATTGTTTGTAGTTCGTACAACACTAGAGACTATGACCTGGGAACGAATGCGTCGCATATCGTCCAAAGGACGTATACTAAACATTCTAGATGATTGAGAGGAGGCCGCTCAATTATCATTACCCAAGTAGCTTAAGGCTCGTAACGCGCTTATACTAGCTTGCCTTTATTACGTTTTTTACTGTTGTTTCAAGATGAGAAGAGAGAGGGACAACTACGGGGAGACTATCAAGTCCTATTGTTGTCATGCCAAGGATTCATCCTATAGTTGAAGTTTGAAACAGGGAACTCCTAGAAGTTGTCATGCATAGGTTTCAACCTAAAGTTCTAATTATCACTTCCTTATCAAAGGAAGTAAGATTCCTAGGGGATCATGTCAATGATAAATAGAAACATATAAAGCATCAGCTCAAACAGTAAACAGTAAACGACTATAAAATGCATGCAATGCAAGTGAGGGAGGAAATGTGTGTGGGGCATCAGCCTCCACAAGCTCGTCTCGACCTCAAGCCAGATATGAATAAATACAATCATAAAGGAAAATAAAATGCTATCAAGCAAATCATAAACCATACAGGCAAGGGAGCAGAGCTCTACCGAATACCAGCAAGCAAAGCCACACAGTAAAAATACAAGCAGAGGGAGCAAATCAACCTCTAATGCAATCATGCTCCTAGCTTAAAACAGTCTAAACATGAACTTATTCTAATGCATCAAGCAAATCAAACAAGTCACATCAATACAGTTGCACAGAAAGCAAACGAACAGGAAAGCAAATCAACAGCTTCCACAGCTTCACAGCAAAGCAGTCTTCTGGCAGCAGTTCAGTCCACAATCTGTAACTGTTCTTCAAGTCTTTCATCTTCAAGGGAATGAAAGGTGCTCCATCTTCAAGCTTCAATCTTCAATAGGGTCCACCAAGAATGAAGAGAATAATCATCAGGAAAGTTGGTTGATAATGGGAAGCAGACAGTAAACCAAAGGAATCATGTCTGACACTCAACCAGTTATCAGAGAGAAGCATCCTCAAAAGTTCTACTCATTGTAAATGTCACACATCCCTCCAAAGGAGGGATGAAAACATGAGGTCTTTGAATCATAGGATGAGAATGGAATGGGAACAAAACCAACCATTATTTGAAGAAATATCTACTTCTAAAGCTCTCTCCTAAAGCCCTAATTTCCTAAGCTACTCAAGGCTAACAAAAATAAGAAAGAAACTCCAATCCAAGCTCCACTAGCCACTTCACACAAGATTCATCAAGTCCTTGATGTCCTCCAATGAGATCCAGAAGCCCACTTTGCAAGGAAGCCCAACTTTGAGTCCATTCCACATCAATCATCAACATTGAAACACCAAATGAACACACAAGTAAAATATTCTATCAAAAATACCAAAACACATTCTAAAAATCTAGTTATTTTTCTAGGGGAACATGCATTCACTAATAACCTATGGTTAAAAAATCAGGACCTAATTCATTCTCTAATTCCTCCAAATAAGTCCTACACCTCAAGGTATCATACCTAAACCCTAAAACAGAACTCCTGAAGTTCTAGTCCTAAAACAGAACCTAACTTCATCACAAAAATATGAGGAAAATCTAAGGGGAGCATACATATCTAACCTAATCACAAGCCAAATATCAATCAAAAACTCCATACCAAACACTCAAACAAAATTCACCAAACAGAAGAGGCAATTAATACAATTTTTTTTTCAAATAAAATGAAAATAAAGGATAATCATAAAATTTTTGTTTCTAAAATTTCTAAATTCATTCATGAATCAGGGGAAAAAATATCAGAATTAATTGATTAATTTTCCTATTTTTAATGGATTAAAATCAAACCAACCAAAAATGAAGAAAATAAGAAAAAAGAATAGAAATTAATAAGGGGCGCGTGGTGAATAGCAATTCCAATCAGTTAAATGTGTGGGTTGGGCCCAAAGGGGGGTGTGAGTATCAGTTCAGATCACTAAGCCCAGATAACTCACTAACTTGAATGCTGCGTTTGGATTTGGGGTTACGTGGCACAACCTTGCTCACACGATGCAATTACCAGTCAACTGATCCAAGGTCTTCACATGGTGCCAACGCATTAATGAGGGCGGCGTCGTTTTGCTTCAGTCAATAGTCAACAACTCATATTCAATCGTGGCCGTGGATGAGGGTTACCAGGTCAAGCTTCAGACAAGATCCAATGGCTCCTGCGTTTCTTCCTCATTTAAACTTTAGTTTGGGGGGAAAACCAGACGGTAGTGCCACCGTCTTCTCCGGTGAAGACATTTACACAGGTCATCAAAAATTCACAAACCATACATCATTCTCTCTAGAATTCAATGTTGATCATGAATCTATCCTCAGAATCATCTAACTCCCTATGGATTTTCAAACCCGATAGCACTTTCAAAATATACCTCAATCTGGATTCTCACCAAAGTCTCAATTAAATGCACAGATGTAATCCTCATCTCATGGTGATTATTCTACACTATCCAATCTTGATTATCAGTCCAAGAATCACCTAATCCAAGGCTCAACAGAAATTGATCACACTCCTCCTTTGTCTCTAATTCACCAATTTCTGATCCTAAATCCAACTACATGTTACCAGGATCCTAACCACCTATAGAATGCTATCTATTTCTACCTGAATCAAGCACAAAAATGAAATGTACCAACCTGTGTTCAAGCTTGTAACAGAGGTAGTTCTTGCACTCTTCATCCTTCAAGAAAGTGCAGATTCACTCCAAATCCCTTGATGAACACAATGAAACCTTCAATTGATCTTGATTTGGCCTTGAACTCAAAATTCGATTCTCACTTGCACCTCTGAAATTTCAACTTCACTCTCTGCTTCAGGCTTCAATCTTCACCAAAAAATGAACTGAATGCATTCATATGTTTATATAGGATGTGACTGAATAATCTAGATCCTTCTCAAAGGTTCAGAATGAGAATTTCAACTTTCAATTTCTCTTCAATATCTCATTCATGGTAGGCGCAATATCTCATCCATTTCTCCTTCAGGAAACCTTCAACACACTCCTTGTGAACCACTGAACTTGAATGGTGGGGATTCATCCCTTGTTTTCATCCCATGGCTTGGATTTGAGATGTAACTTCTTCATGAAGTATCAAGGCAAAAGGTCATGAAAATGAGCTCAATGCTAAATTCTAATAATGTCATTGTTTCCAAAATGTATTTTCCATTCAAAAAATGCTATTATTTTGCCTCATTTGCTCACATAACATTAATTTTGAATTTTTGGTCTTTAATTCTTTCTTTTTCACAATTTCTTGAATGAAGTATCTCCTTGAGCCATTTCAATGCCTCCTTGATACATGGTCAAGGTTAAAACCCCATTTTGAGCAACTTTCAAGTTGAACAAAACATCATTTGAGATATCTAAGTTGGTGAAAATGACCTATAACAAAAAATGACACATAATCACAACTTCCCAAAATACCCTTGACTTCTCAAAGCCATAACTTGAGTTATACAAATCCTATCAAGGACTTCTAGTACTCTATGGAAAGCTAAGAGAATAAGGAACAACATTAATGTTGACCAAAAGTTCATAGGAATCATCCTTATTGGGAAAAGGTGTCATGCAAGTTTGGTAACTTTCAAGCTCCAAATTCACATGCCTCAAATGACTTGTAACTTGTTTGGCTCATAACATGAGTTCTATAAATCCTATCAAGGACTTATAGTACTCAAATTAAAGCTAAGATCATGACCTACAACAATAATGTTGGGTCAAGATGAGATGACAATCATATCTTGAGCTACATTGCCTTGAAGTCAGGGGTCAAACTAGGGGATTTTACACTGTCAAGTCTTAGAAACCCTAGCCTGAAACTTCTCAAACTCTTAAATCATGATGAGTTGACCTTGGAATAATCCTTAGAACATCTCAATGTATCAATCCATGATCACATGGCTCTTGAATTAAGTCTCAACCTTCTTCAACTCACCAGTTGACTTAGGGTTGACCCAGTCAAACCCTAATTGCACCACTCATGGCTGAGTCTTCTTAATCTTACACAATGACCTGTCTAGGCCTCAAAGTGATCTTCAACACTTCTCATGAGCTCTCTCAAGACCTCAAGTCCATCTTCATGACCGCATAATCATCTGATGGCTTCCCACAACTCTCAAGTTAGGAGACCCACATACTTGGTTTCAACCACTCTCTCTGAGGATCCTTTAACTTATCTGACAAGGATATCAACCCTTGAACACTTGAGTAACCTTCTTAGATGGCTTCATATTCTTGTATAGCTCTTGATTGGTAATCATACCTCTTGATCTCTGTTGCACCCTAATTTTTGACTATAAGATCCCACGTCCTTGTTTTTATTCCTTGTTTTTAGTTTACATTTATTACATGATGTCTTTGTTACTATTATGTGTGCATGTTTGTTGTTACTAACAAGTCTGTGCAGGTGCAATAATTTCAAATGGAGTTAGTTCTCATTCTCACAAATAATTATGCCAAAGACGTGGTCAGGAGTTTTCCATTAGCTTTTTTCAGTATCTCTTAAGAGTTCCATTACCTATTCGTAAAGAGAAATGGATTTTCCTTGGACTTAAATGTAGTCATTTGAAGATCGATCTTGGTTTGTGGCAAGGAGAATTTCAAGTTGTAAAGGATCCCCACAAGGTGTGGGTCATGTTTTAAAAGAAATTCCAAGTTTTAATTCAAGGCTCCTTTGTATACAAATGACAAACAGCACTGTGGCTGAAATATCCAAAGGACTTCACTGCATAAGGTTGGGCTACGAAAGCTCAGAAGCTCGTGGTCTTTGATGCTACATTATAGAGTACATACTAGTTTCACACACTAGTTATAATAAGAAGAGAGGGAGAGTCCAAGACACGGGACAAATTACATATCAGTTTGGCAGGTTTGAAGGATCAAATTAAACTTATCAGCCAAGAAGAGCCAAGGTGAAATTCATTTAAAGGCTGGATTCACGCTAGTTTCATCAATTGTCTTCAATGTTACAAGTTCAGGACAATATTATTCTTTCATCTCCAAAGCCATATTATTCAAATCATCCAAGGTTACAAATTTAAAACATAAATAGTTGAGGTTACAAATTTAAAACACAAGTAGTTGAGACTATAGGATTCGGAGATCCATGTGGAATCCCACATTTCAACCACGGTGTCCATGCGCTGCCGGCCTCGGTAAAAGATTCACTTCAAGATGTATAAGCCTCATAACTTTGATTGTGCCGTTATCCAAAACTTCGACCTCCTTTAGCATTTGAGTGGCCGGTATCATACCTGCTGCGTCACAACGAAGATATCAACATTTAGACAACAATAACAAGGCAAACAATTACACAATTCCAAAATTGATAATTTCAAGAATACTGGAGGTTTCAATGTACAATGTCCAGGATTTGCACAAACTAGTAAAGAAGACTATCTTGATGGACGAATTGGGACGACGTCTGTTTACGTTGAAGCTATGGTTGAAATGACATTATTTATTTCTCAGGATCCTGAAACAAAAGCTCGGTGGTAGAAGCTCTATTGGCAAGAACTTCAGGAAATCCATTCAAACTCCATTATCAGCAACATCCAGCTCGTTCAGCCTCGGCATCGGCGACAACACCACAACTTACGCCCCATCGTCGGTATCTACACCACTGCAAAGACAAGGGCATTTTGATTAATTTACATGGTTTGTTTTTCATTAATGGATTTCTGTGTTTGAAAGCTAAGCTTCATACCACATCATTAACGTTGGAATACCAAGACTCCCTGTTCCATTCTGATTCCGCAGCAGCCACGCTTCCCCAAACCTGCTGAAAATCCAAAGTTATGCACAAAGATATGTAAGTTCAGAAGATGAACACGGATAAGCTGAGGAATTACAAACCAAATTACCTCTGAACCCTACCTTCCCAAACCATACCAGAAGTGGTATCCTCACTAGTTCTTTGCAGTTTTCACCTCCTCACCAACCAGAGTAAATCCCTCTCAATCCTGCAATACCACCATCTGCAAACACCAACAACAAGCAGTACAAAAGAACATCAGAAACATCATAACATCGACTACCGGTATTCCCGTACCAGCTTCAAACGTATCAGCAGCAACCATCATATGCCACAACCTGGGCTCAGTAGAAATCCTGGTTCTAGTGTGACTAGTCAAGCAGTCAAGCAACAACAACGGCAACAGTGAAAGATTTCCATGGCTTTGGTTACAAGCAGATAAGCCACTTCCATCAGTTTTTCCAACATATCAATACAAGTACACGCTGGGACAAGCTCACCTAGTAAAGAATTAATTGAGTAGCAACAAGCCAGATGTTGATCAGCATTCCTTGATGGCCTAAGCTCTCAAATTTGATGCGGTGAACGGACCTTTGGAGTTTTCTCTTGCTCGCGGCTCCCGCCATATCTGCAACAAGGAGTATTCAGAAAAAACGCAGTAGTATCCAACAGAAAGAGTTTTCATCCAATATTTTGGCAATAACAGACTGCCAGAATAGGAAATAGGTGATTGGAATAGGTCACGTCCACAGTTCAACACCGTTGTATCTCATCATTAAACCAATCATTAACCTACAATTGTACCATCCTCTCATCAACCAATAAAAAAAGATAGGGAGCTAGTTAAAACCGTGGAGCGCCAACACCGAGGATAACTCCCAAAACCATTTATCGCTGCACCCTCCTAGGGATTAGGTCATTCAATTTTCCACTTTCACTTTTCACAGTTTCACATTTCTCACTGCGTGCTTGAGTGTGATCGTTTCGCTCTGTGACGGAATCTTCATCATTAGCTTCAATGGACTACAACTCTGAAGAGTCAGATATCAGTGAGTCTGAGATTGAAGAGTATTCTGAGAAACCTTACGAACAGTTAAAGGCTGGGAAATACAAAGTTCGGATTTTCAATGGCACTCTAAGGTGCCCATATTGTTCTGGAAAAAAGAAGCAGGAATTCAAATATAAAGACTTGTTGCAACACGCAACTGGAGTAGGCAAAGGTTCAGCAAACAGAAGCGCAATGCAAAAGGCGAAACATCTTGCTCTGGCAAAGTATTTGCAGACCGACTTAGTTAATGAAGCAGAACAAGTACCTCCCCCAACTGTGACCCAAACTGCCATTCAACCTGTCCAGCAAGCTGAAAATTATGTTTGGCCATGGACAGGCATAATTGTTAACATAAAGAGCGAATTTCATGATTCTGGATACTGGCTAAAGGAATTTGTCAAGTACAAACCATTGGATGTACATGTATTCATGATGGATGGTGTTGCTCAGGCTGTAATAGACTTCAACAATGACTGGCATGGTTTCATGAATGCATGTGAATTTGAAAAATCCTTGGAAACTAAACATCATGGAAAAAGGGATTGGAATCCGATGGACTTGCAGGCCAGTTCAGACATTTATGGATGGCTTGCACGTGAAGATGATTTTTATGGTGGAGGGTCAATTGGGGAGTACCTTCGCAACAAAGGAAGGCTGAGAACAATTTCAGATATTGTACAAGAAGCATCTGAAAACAGAAGCAGCATTGTGGAAAACCTGGCTAATGAAATTGATATTACAAATGAAAACCTCAACAAAATGCAGTATAAGTATAATGAGAAAACAATGACCTTAAGTAGGATGCTGGAGGAGAAAGACAAGCTTCACAATGCTTTTGTTGAAGAGCCGAAGACAATCCAAACCCGTTCCGGAAACGATATCTTCACCTGCAAATCATAATTGCCAAGTCAGCAAAAATCAATCAGAGAATATCCCTAATATGATTCGAATATCCCAATCTAAATCGTGGAACAGATTGATACAGTATCAAGATTTGATTTTCGTTCAATAGAAATTAAAGAGATCAGACAGAAAAAAGGGAAAGTTTTCAAATCGCACCCCAAAACAGAAGGTCCAACTACGACAATCATGGTCATTATCACAAATCCAAATTGGAAAGTTGGGAATTTTGAAGCTTATAAAAGGGCATCAGAGGCGAAAGAAAAAGAGAGCTTACACAGAAATACCTAAAGCAAACCCTAACACAAAATCACATAGAAATCCCCAAACTCCTAAATCCAAAAAAACCTAAATTTCGTAAATAAAAAAGGTTAAGAGGTTACCTCTCGAGCTCTGCCGCTATCAGCTTCAAAGTGGTCCACCGTGAAACCCCTGTCGCCGCGAGACAGCTCCAAACGCCATCGCAAGCTCCACCATTCCTTATCGCCCGTATCAGCGTGACCCCCGCATAGCCAAAGCTTCGTGAACCCTCAAGTTTGCCGGAAAAGCTTTTCGTAGTCTTTCCGCTTTAACACCGCAGTTGCCCCTCATTTGGTAATTTATTGAGTTCCTTTTGTGTAAATCTCTTGACTGTTTGCTTGTTTCAGGTTAAGAAAAGAAGAGATGAGGCGGAAATAGGAGGAGAAGAGAAGATTGAAGGGATGTCGAAGAGGATGCGGAAGATGAAGAACGATGGAATTAGGGCTTCGTTCCTAATTTTTTTTTTTCTGTTTAATTTTGTTGTAATCTGATGTATGCTCACTTACACCACTTATCATGCACCCTCACACCCACGATAACTATCAGTCCCCCTAATCAATCCATTAACCACTAACATTACCCTTTAATTAACCACCAACTTTAATTAATCTAATTAATTGAGATATGGTTCCTTATTAATCTAATCAATTGATAATCCCCCTCTAATCGTTTTTAATCAATTTAGTTAATTAGTGATTAGGTTCCTTACTAATTAGTTTTTAATTAATCTAGTAAACCTTTTAATTGACTATTTTTCTCCAATTCCAATTAAACCATTAATCTACTTTATTTAGTCTAATCAAATTATCACCTAAGTGCTAATTAAGCTCTATCTACTAATTTATTTAATCTAATCTTTTAATTCAAAAACTATTTTATTTAATCAAATAATTAATTATCCTTTTTGTAGTTAATTATATTCCAACCTTTTATAAAACTTTATTTAATCTAATCTAAAAAATCATTTTATCTAATTAACCTCTATCAAATAATATCAATATTTCACTTAGTCGAGTTTTTTATTTAATAAGTTTAGTAAATAAAATAAGTTTTCTTTTAATCTAAAAAAATAAATTTATAAAAAAAACCTTGTTAACCTAAGAACCCATTTCATAATGACCTAGTAATATGTTTTCATAATAATACCCTTTTAACTCAACTTTCATTTTAAATAATTGACTTATTAATCAACTCATAATCCAAATTCATAATTAAGGATTAATATAGCATTTTCATACCAAACTAATCTAACTTCTCGCCTAAAAAATCAACTCAAATAAAATAAATCAACATCTAATCGTGCACTTCACGACACACAAATTAGCGCTTTCATGCGTACGTATGTGTTTACTTATCTACTTCTATTTTCTCTCTGCAATTTACAATTTATCGCAATTTACATTATCGCATCGCATTTCGTACAAAGGAAAACCTACACATAATTCAACGTTGTGTGTAGTTGCACATTATTTGCATCATAATCCCTTCGATCCTTGATCCCATTCAAGTTGATCGCATAAGTTTAGGACCTACCCCATAGGAAGGACCATTATCTCTACAACTTAGACAAACAAACAACACTATACAACTTTTTCAAACACAATAGAGAATAGATGTTAATCATCTTAAGTGAGATATAATCTCCACCCCCACAATAATACAATCAAACATGTAGGAACTTTGCCTTAAGAGTGATAAAGGCATACTCGTCAAACAATCCGAGTACTTAAGCCTTTTTCTTAAGACGATGCAAAGACTATTTTCCTACAACCCCCTTTACACTTGTGGTGGTTACATCTCCCTTAACATGAAGACTCATATCTTCTTCTAAACCCAATCAAAACAACTACCCTAAACCCGTAGGAACTTTGACCACAGTCAAAGAGCTCCTCTAACCCTTTAGGGGAACTACAAGTACTCTGATTCTACTCCCGTAAGGATATGTAGGCATAAGATGCGATATCTTATCGAGTATACTTAGAAAATAAACCCCTAGGGTCTCTAATCCTTTAAGCAGATAACTTAGCAATAAACAAACATAAAACAAGAGGTTCCTGTAGAGTACTACAGGAACTTAAGATGCTAGTACCTTCCCTAAGTTTAACCAACCCCCGAACCTAAAACAATCTAGCTTGCATTTGCATTGCATTGTGGGAATTTCGATCTTTATCCCTTCCTTTGGACAAATCAAAGTTCGGTTGCAAATTGAATTAAAGATTCAAACTAATCAATAGTTTGGTATCCAAATTTCACCGTGACAATCTCCTGCATACATATCAATGAAATGCAAATGACAATGCTAATGTGAATGAAATGAAACATGAGCTAGGTAAAGAAATGTTGGTCAAATTTTGGGGTGCAACAGAAGGCACATAACATGATGAGTTTTTATCCAATAAAAATGATATATTACTGGATAGAAAGCTTGAAGAATGATCTTCAACTTTCATGTTCAAAGAAAAGTGATTTGGAGTCAAGAGCTTGGTAAAATGTGCCTTGGAAAGTTGCCTCAAAAATTGGCCTATAACTTGTCAAATTTGACAACTTTGAAACCCTAACTTGGAGATATCATAACTTGAGCTCTACATATCCAATGGAGGATTTATAACACTCAAAAGAAATCTTGGAGGATGCTCCAAAACTTTCATGTTTGTAGATGCTTTTGATTGGCTGCATTTTGTGGCAAAACATTGGAGTATGTGTGAATGTCATAACTGATGTTATGACATACATGAAGGGTGTTCTGCAGGGTAAGTTGGATGTCATGCTTAATGTTATGACATCAAGCGTATGACATCATGGCGCATGTTTAAGTTTTCTGGTATTAGCTCAGGCTATACTTCAGGAAACATTTTAGGAAGCCTAGTTATCTCAGGCGACATGTCAGGCATTACTGAGGATAACATGGAATTCCCCTGACCTAATTGGATGTGTGCAGCTTCATGAAGAGAGGTTTATCTTGGATAAACCTAATTTCTACACCTAGGCCCAAGGACTGTATACTGCTTATATATACAGAAGTAGCAATCCTAATTCGTCAGAGCTTAGGGACAGAGATTGGGGAGTACAGTGTTTTGTGAGTGAAGAATTCTGTGTTGTGCAGTTGTTCTGCACGTGTGTTTTTGAGTCCTAGGATTCCTTGTCAGCCAAGCAATTATCTCTTGGATGATTGCATTGGACTAGTGTGTTTGAACTGTACTCTGTGTATGTTCACTCTAAGCTTTTAAGCAAGAGTGTTGTGTATCTTGATTGAAGCTGTGAAGCAAAATTAAGATCTGTTTGAAGTGTGTCTTCAATTTCTCATTTGTAACTTTGAATTGGTTTATATCACTGTTGTGATTGGGGGGAGTGAGTTGGTAACTCAGGTCTAGTGTTAGGCTGAAGTGTCATTGGGTAGGTCTTAAGTGAAGAGTGCAAACTGGTTGTTTGACTCTAAATTAATTCTGCTAATAGTGAATTTCCTCCCTGGCTTGGTAGCCCTCAGATGTAGGTGTGGTTTGCACTGAACTGGGTAACCAATTACTTGTGTTATTTACTATTTTCATTTACAGTTTGTTATTAAGTTTTGTAGTCTATGTTATAGTGGATGTCATAACATCCGTGATAACATCCACGGTTGGGTACCTAGAATTTCAATTGGCATCAGAGCAGGCACCCTGCCTGTTATTTTCTGGATGAGATCTAGGGAAGATAAATTTTGGTACTATGGACAAGGATATAGTATTCACAAATAGACCACCAATTCTGGATGGCTCAAATTTTGACTATTGAAAACCTAGGATGATAGCCTTCTTGAAGTCTTTAGATAGCAAGGCATGGAGAGCGGCCAACTCAGGATGGGAACGTCCAGTGAAGACTGATAAAGATGGAGTATTTATGTTAATACCTAAAGAGGAATGGAACAAAGAGCAAGAGGCTTTGGCTCTTGGGAATTCTAAGGCTCTGAATGCCTTATTTAATGGTATAGACAAGAACATTTTCTGACTAGTGCATCATTGTGAACTTGCCAAAGAGGTTTGGGATACTCTCAAAACAACTCAAAGGGAACCTCTAAAGTCAAGATGTCAAGAGTACAAATGCTGACCACCAAGTTTGAAAATTTGAGAATGAAGGAAGATGAGACTATTCATGAATTCTACATGAATATTCTTGAGATTGCCAATACCTCAGGAGCTTTAGGAGAAAAGATGTCTGAAGAAAAGCTTGTGAGGAAGATTCTAAGATCTTTACCTAAGAGGTTTGCCATGAAAGTCACTGCTATTGAAGAAGCTCAGGATATAAGCAACATGAAAGTGGATGAACTCATTGTTTCTCTCTAAACTTTTTAGATGGGAACGTGTGATCAGGTTGAGAAGAAGAACAAAAGCATAGCTCTTGTCTCAAATACTGCAGATGACTCTGAGGAAGACAATGATGGAAACAAGGAGAATCTCTCAGAAGCTGTATTTATGCTTGGGAGACAATTCAACAGACTCATGAAAAGGGTAGATAAGAAGGGTAGACCTAATGACAAGAACATCTCATCTGACATTAGCAGAAGAGCTAAGTCTGAAGAAAAGTCCAACCAAGGAAAAGGAGTTAGTGTTATGAATGTGAGGGTTTTGGTCATATTAAAGTTGAATGTCCCTCCTATCTCAAAAAGTAAAAGAAAGGACTTATGGTTACCTGGTCTGATGGAGACTCTGAGAGTGGATCAGAAGAAGAATCTGCAAGACATGTCACTGCACTAACTGGTACATGTATGTATGATGATGATTCTAGTGGAGATGAGTTAACTTTTGATGAACTGGAAGCCTCATATAAACAACTATATATCAGAAGTGATGAATTATGTCAACTAGGGGAGAAGCATAAGAAAATCATCAAGAAGTTGGAAGCTGAGAAGAAGGAGAATCTTGCAACCATTGACTCACTCAACAATGAGGTCAAAATGTTAAACTCCAAACTTAATCAGATGAAAAAATCTGTCAGGATGCTAAACCCTGGGACTGACACTCTAGAAAAAATCCTACATAATGGTCAGAAAGCAGGAAACATGTCTAGACAGGGATTTGTTGGTGAACAGAAACCCACCTTGGGATTTAAGAAACCAAAGGCTGAAAATCATATACCAAACCAGATGTCAGACCGATGTCATAACATCAGAAGAAAAAAAACGTGAATTAGGCAAGAAAAAAGTGCCAAAGGTGGAGGTGTCACTACTGTTGTAAATTTGGACACATAAAACCATTTTGCTTCGGTCTGCATGGATTTCCTAGTCACACTCATCAAGATGCTTCTATTAAGAAGCAACAATGGGTGGCAAAGGAGGTTAGTCTGATAGCTCATACTTCTCTAAGAGTGTCAACTAAAAAAGACTGGTATTTTGATAGTGGTTGTTCTAAGCACATGACTGGAATAAAGAATCTATTGGTGGACATTAAACCATATTCCACCAGGTATGTAACCTTTGGTGATGGAGCAAAAGGGGAAATCAAAGGTGTTGGGAAACTAGACTGTTCTGGAATTCATAACCTAGATAATGTACTGCTGGTGAAAGGATTGAGTGCCAACTTGATCAGTATCAGTTAGCTCTGTGACCAAGGACTCAATGTCAACTTCACAAAGGGAGAATGTGTTGTCACAAATAGAGATAAAAAGGAAGTCATGAGGGGAGCTAGGTCTAAAGACAACTGCTACTTGTGGGAGCCTCAAATCTCAAGTAACTCCATTGTCTGTTCTGTGGCCAAAGAAGAAAAGGAAGTCAAACTGTGGCATCAAAAACTTGGACATCTTCATCTAAGAGGGATGAAAAAGATCATATGCAAGGAAGTTGTGAGAGGAATTCCAAAGCTGACTATCCATGAAGGTAAGGTCTATGGTGAATGTCAGGTTGGCAAGCAAACCAAGATGTCACATCCAAGAATTGGCCATCTTGTAACATCCAAAGTTCTTGAACTGTTACACATGGACTTGATGGGACCAATGCAGGGAGAGAGTCTTGGTGGAAAAAGGTATGCTTATATAGTTGTTGATGATTACTCTAGATACACCTGGATAAGTTTCATCAGAGAAAAATCAGACGTATTTGAAGTCTTCAGAGAGATGTGTAACAGACTTCAAAGAGAAAAAGAATGTGGTGTGGTCAGGATCAGAAGTGATCATGGTAAGGAGTTTGAGAACTCTAAGTTTGTTGAATTCTGCTCATCTGAAGGAATCCGTCATGAATTCTCCTCCCTTATTACTCCTCAGCAAAATGGAGTAGTGGAAAGGAAAAACAAGATTATCTAAGAATCTGCTAGAGCCATGATTCATGCAAAGAAATTGCTTATGCATTTTTGGACTGAGGCAACGAACACAGCCTGCTATGTTCACAATAGAGTTACCTTGAGAAAAGGAACTACCTCTACTCTGTATGAGATATGGAAATGAAGGAAGCCAATTGTGAAGTGTTTTCATGTTTTTGGGAGCAAGTGTTACATCTTGACAGATCGTGAACAAAGGAGGAAAATGGATCCCAAAAGTGATGAAGGTATTTTCCTGGGATACTCTATCAATAGCAGAGCTTATAGAGTATACAACTCCAGAACAAAAGTCCTGATGGAGTCCATTAATGTCATTATTGATGATCAGCATGAAGAAACCAATGTCATAGATGATGTTGGAACATTCCTTGAGACACCTACTGATGGTATGGTCGATACTGAAGATACTCAAGCTGTAACCCTTGATTCTGAATCAGAAACTCCCAACAAAGAACCTTCTATCAAGATCCTGAAAGATCATCCCAAAGATCTTATCATTGGAGACTCCAACAGTGGTGTAAGGACCCGAGCTAGAGAAATCATCTCAAACTCATGTTTTGTGTCCAAGATTGAACCAAAAAATGTGAAGGAGGCTTTAACTGATGAATATTGGATCAAGGCCATGCAAGATGAATTGGAACAGTTTAAAAGGAATGAAGTGTGGGAATTGGTTTCAAGACCTGAAGGAACAAACATTATTGGAACAAGTGGATTTACAAGAACAAGTCTGATGAATAAGGAGTTGTAACCAGAAACAAGGCTAGATTAGTGGCACAGGGTTATACTCAAGTTGAAGGAATTGATTTTGATGAAACTTTTCCACCAGTTGCAAGACTTGAGTCAATCAGGCTGTTGTTAGGAATTGCCTGCATCCTGAAATTTAAACTATTCCAGATGGATGTAAAAAGTGCTTTTCTGAATGGATATCTGAATGAGGAAGTATATGTGGAACAACCCAAGGGATTTGAGGATCCTAACTTGATAGACCACGTATACAAGTTGACGAAGGCACTGTATGGATTGAAACAAGCTCCTAGAGCTTGGTATGAGAGACTGACTGAATTCTTTACCACCAATGGATATAGAAAATGAGGAATAGACAAGACCCTCATTGTAAAGGATAAAGGTGGAAAATCATGATTGCACAAATTTATATGGATGACATAGTGTTTGGAGGGATGTCAGACAAAATGGGGAAACAATTTGTCAATCACATGCAATCTGAGTTTGAAATGAGCATGTGTGGAGAATTAACTTACTTCCTTGGATTGCAAGTCAAGCAAATGGAAGAATCTATATTTATCTCCCAAAGTAAATATACCAAAAACATAGTCAAAAAGTTTGGGATGGACAATGCTGGTCACAAAAGAACGCCTGCACCCACTCATCTGAAGTTATCAAAGATGAAAGTGGTACTAGTGTTGATCAAAGCCTATACATAAGCATGATTGGAAGCTTGTTGTATCTAATAGCCAGCAAACCTGATATTTCCTTTGCAGTTGGTGTATTTGCTAGATATCAAGCAGATCCTAAAGTGAGTCACATAAATCAAGTCAAAAGGATTCTCAAATATGTGAATTGAACTTGTGATTATGGTATACTTTACTCTCATGGGTGTGATCCTACTTTATCTGGGTATTATGATGTTGACTGGGCTGGAAATGATGATGATAGAAAGAGCACCTCTGGTGGATGTTTCTTCTTAGGGAACAACCTCATATCATGGTTCAGCAAAAAGCAAAATTGTGTCTCATTATCCACTGCTGAAGCTGAATACATAGCAACTGGTAGCAGTTATTCTCAACTAGTCTGGATGAAGCAAATGTTGACTGAACACAATGTCACTCAGGATGTCATGATATTGTAATGTGACAATCTAAATGCTATCAACATTTTCCAAGAATCCAATTCAGCATAGCAGAATCAAACATATTGATATCAGGCATCACTTTATAAGAGACCTTGTGGAGGACAAAGTGATCACCCTGGAACATGTGTCCACTGAATTACAGCTAGCTGACATTTTTACAAAGGCTCTAGATGCTGCTCAATTTGAGAATCTAAGAGGAAAATTAGGAATTTGCATGTATGAGGACCTATAGCAATTACTGGCCAGAGGGAATGTTTAGGTTAAATGATGTTTATTGGAAAACACTTGGTCCAACCTGCGTATTTAATGCATTCCACACCCTTGACCAGTAAAGCTCGGTATTCCACACCAATTTTCTTATCAAATTCCTCATCCAATTCACTCAGTTTGCCTACTCTCCAAAATCTCTCACAGACTTTCATTCTCAGTATTTGCTCAGCATCAAAATGTATTTCCATCATGGTGCGTCTTCATTCAAGACCCCTCCCAAATCCTCAGCAGATGCTCTTCCCACAGCTGAAAAGTCCAATGGCAAGCATCCTCCTCCCACTGCTGACGAACTTAGGCGAATCAGAAACATGGAAGGCTCGGCATACATGGACAAATCCATTGGGGAAATTGTCAATAAGATTCTCCAGACAGGGCGACCTGTGTGAGGCATAACCATTCCTCTTGCTCGCATTGATCCTCCTCACAACTCTGATAATGCAAATGGCTCCAGCAGTGCAACTAGGCCAGAGGAAGATTATGATGACAGTGATGAGGATGTCTCAACAAATAGTGATGATAGTGACTCTAGCTCCTCTGAGGAGGAAGATTAATATGGTTGTGTTGGTGGCTTGCTGTGTGGCTCAGGATGATGGTTTGCTTGGGCTGATAATGAACTGCTGTTGGTGTGACTAGTTTTTTTTGTTTCCTTGCTTAGATTTTGTTTTAATATGACAACATGAAATATTTGTGTTGCTCTTCATGAGAAGTGTGTTGTAATAACCCCTAACATCTGTGCTTCCATACTTATTTTGATCTATACTATTTAATTAGTTTTGATCTAAATTTGTGGCTAAAAAGGCAGAGAAGTGGTAGTAACAGCAGGGCTAGATTTGTGTCCCTCACAGGTGGAAGATCAGATGGAAGACTTGGTTGTTGTTGCTGCTCTAAGTGTGCTACAGGTGTTGCTGCTAATATGCATGAGAACATGTTTGCTACTGTGCATGTTTGAACTGAACATGCTTGCAAGTGTGATAACAGGATGTTCTTGCTGATGTGTGAGTTCCTAATATGTTTAGGAATGTATGTTATAATTGCTGAGTTTGGCTGAAGCTGCTAAGATGTGTGTGTTCCTTGATGGAACCTAGTAGTAGTATAGCTGCTGTTAGAACATAGATTGATGTTCAATATATCTTTATGTTTTGATGATAACACTAATGAAATATTGTATTAAGACAATATATTCTCTAATTTTGTTCAAGTGTTTTGTGTTCCAGATATTGAATTAAATATTCTTATGGAAGCAAAAATGCATCTGAAAATTACTCTATGCAAAGCTCTGAAGCATCAGAAGCAAGTTACGCAAAACTCTAAAGCATCAGAAGTAAGTCATCAGAAGACTCTAAGCGCTGCCAGAAGAGACTCTGAAGCAGAAGCTGCAGAAGACTCTGAAGCAGAAGCTGCAGAAGCATCTGAAGCATAGCTGAAGAGTTTGTATGAAGAGTTTAAAACATTGTTTCAGAAGACTCTAAATGTACCTTACGCTGCAAGTACAGAGGCTCTGATAAACAAGTATGCTCTGATCAGATCACTCACGCTGAAGCATTGTTGCTGGAACTCTGATATCTTTTAATCTGATCTGAAGAACAAGAAGCACATCAGAGGATCTGATGTTGTTTACGTTTGAAAAGATGTCAGCACGTGAATAGACTTGGTACTATTCTCAACGTCCTCTCCAACAGAACTATTCCTTATTTATGATAGACACAAGGATTCAGGAAAAAGGCATTTCTCTGAACATTCCACTTCTGAGAAAGAAAAATTCATATGAAGACAAAAGGCTACAACTACTCTACTTGCACAGTCTTCAAGCATTAGACTTTCAGCACTATAAAAAGACGTCTTCAACATCTCTTCAAGGTTAAAGAATTATTGAAAAACTCATTGAAATTATTCAACAACTCTCATACAATCTTTCTTACTCAAAGCTGAATTGTTTTTATTCGTTCTTAATCTAAGTGTAAAAATCACAGTTTGTGATATACCTTTTTAGAAGCATCTTAAACACTTGTTAGTTTACATTTATTTGTAAAAGATTCCTTAAGAAGACCAAGTTGTGGTCAGGAGTTCTTGAGAAGACTAAGACAGTTGTTCTTAGTGGTTAACACTGTAATCTGTTTGAACATAGTAGATTAAGTCCTTGTGGAGAAAGGCAAATCACCTTGATAGGGTGGACTGGATTTGTTGAGTTCAACGAACCAGGATAAAAATATTGTGTTGTTTTTATTGCCATATTCATTTCTAAGCCCTTATTCAACCCCTCCCCGCCCCCCTTCTAAGTGTTTTTCTCACCTTCAGTTGGCATCAGAGCTCCGGTTCTGTTAGTGCTCTCATTTCACCGTGAACAAAAAGGATCCAGTTGAGAAAACCCTTGATATATTTTGGTTGATACATTATGGTTGGAGCTTCAACATCCAACAACAACAGATATGAGGACAGAGATAGAATCAGCACTAAACCCGCTATGTTTGATGGGGAGAAGTTTGACTACTAGAAAGAAAGAATTGAAAGCTTCTTTCTAGGATATGATGCTGACCTTTGGGATTTAGTCATTGATGTCTATGTTCACCCCACTGATGGGGATGGCAAAAAGATAGACAGAAAATCTATGACTGAAGCTCAGAAGAAAGAATTCAGGAATCATCATAAAGCAAGAGCCATACTAGTAAATGTTATATCTCATACTGAGTATGAGAAAATTACTAACAGAGAAACAACATTTGGTATGTTTGAATCTTTGAAGATGACTCATGAAGGGAATTCTCAAGTTAAGGAGACCAAGGCTCTGGCGCTGATCCAGAAATACGAACCCCATAAAAAAGGTAAGTCTGTTACTTTAAAGTCTAACAAATCGGCCAAAGCTTTGTAGGTTTTAGAAGAAAGTTCTGAAGAATCTTCTTCTGAAGAAGAAGATGAATTGTCCCTGCTGTCCATAAGGATCAAAAAACTCTAGAAGCATAAGCAAAAGAAATTCAGAAACTTCAGGAAACCAGATCAACGTAAAGAGTCTTTTGGGCACAGAAGATCTGGAAAGAAAGAGGTTGTCTGCTACGAATGCAAGGAACCTGGGCACTACAAGAATGAATGCCCAAAGCTTCAGAAGGAGAAGCCAAGAAGGAAGTCTGATCATAAAAAGAAAGTTCTGATGGCAACCTGGGATAATTCAGATGCATCTGAATCTTCATCAGGCTCAGATTAAGAATGTGCAAACATGGCACTCATGGCTGATGTAGAAGACCATGCAGAAACATCTGGATCAGAATCATAATCAGATTCTGAGGAGGTATTTTCTGAACTTTCTAGAGCAGAACTTATTGAGAGTTTATCCGAAATTTTGGAAAACTATAGTAAGATTAAGCTCAAATACAAGAAGCGTGAAAATAATCTTGTATCTAAGAATGATCTTCTAAAATCAGAAATTGCTGAGCTCAAAGCAAATAATTTGAAAATTAAAAATGAATTAGAAAAAGCTCAACAAGATTCTGAAGTTGAAACTAAGTCAAAATTTAAAAATATTTTAGAAGAATATGACTATAGTTTTCAGAAGTTTCTGGCAAGAAGCCTAGAGATAAGAAAGATGGCTTCAATGATCTATGGTGTAAGCAGAAATAACAGGAAGGGTATTGGATATGAATCTTCTTTTGAGAAAGATTTAAATCCAACATATGTTGATAAACTAATCATTAAGCATACTCCTCTGTATTCTACTTTTAAGTAAGGTCATCTTAATGATATTAAACACACACGTTCTAGTCAGAACATTCCTGTGTTTAAACCTAAAGTTAGTCAGAACAAATCTATTGTCAGAAGACAGAAGTTCAGATAAAACTTTAAGGCAACTAACCCTAAAGGACCCAAAAAGATCTGGGTACCTAAAGACAAAATAATATCTGTTGCAGACATCTTTAGCAGCAAAGTCAAAACACCAATCTTGGTACCTGGACTCTGGTTGCTCGCGTCACATAACGGGAAGAAGGTCTATGTTCCAAAGCCTGGAACTTAGATCTGGAGGAGACGTCTAGTTTGGAGGGAACCAGAGGGGCGAGATAGTTGGCTCTGGAACTATTGGCAATGGTAATCTTCCTTCCATTTCTAATGTCTTACTTGTTGAAGGATTAACACATAACTTATTGTCCATAAGTCAATTAAGTGACAATGGTTATGACATAATCTTCAATAAAAAATGTTGCAAGGTTGTCAGTCAAAAGGATGGCTCAATCCTATTTAATGGAAAGAGGAAGAACAACATTTATAAAATCAATCTGTCTGAAGTTAAGGTTCAGAATGTAAAATGCCTTCTGTCTGTTAATGATGAGCAATGGGTCTGACACAGAAGATTGGGGCATATTAGTATGAGACGTATATCTCAAATTAATAAACACAATCTGGTCAGAGGACTTCCTCAGTTGAAGTTCAACTCAGATGCTCTTTGTGAAGCATGTCAAAAAGGAAATTTTTCAAAATTTTCTTTTAAAATTAAAACTGTTGTTTCAACCTTAAGACCATTAGAGTTACTTCATATTGATCTGTTTGGACCAGTGAAAACTGCTTCCATCAGAAGCAAGAAGTATGGATTAGTCATTGTTGATGACTACAGCAGATGGACATGGGTGAAATTCCTAAAACGCAAGGATGAGTCACATTCTGTGTTCTTTGACTTCTGCAAACAAGTCTAGAATGAAAAAGATTTTAAAATTGTTAAAGTTAGAAGTGATCATGGTGGTGAATTTGAAAACAAATATTTTGAAAAATATTTTAAAGAAAATGGCATTGCACATGATTTCTCCTGCCCTAGAACTCCTCAAATGAATGGAGTTGTAGAGAGGGAAAATAGAACTTTGCAAGAAATGGCCAGAACCATGATCAACAAGACTAATCTGGCAAAAAGTTTTTGGGCAGAAGAAGTGAACACAGCTTGCTATATTCAGAACAGAGTGTCTGTAAGACCTCTTCTGGAGAAGACTCCCTATGAATTGTGGAGGAATAGAAAGCCCAACATTTCTTATTTCTATCCTTTTGGATGTGTATGTTTTATGTTGAATACTAAAGAGAATCTGAACCCGTTTGATTCTAAAGCACAGAAGTGTTTCATGCTTGGGTATTCTGAATGCTCTAAAGGCTACAGAGTATACAATACTGAGACACAAATTATGGAAGAATCAATTAATGTTAGATTTAAGGATAAGTGTGGCATTCAAAAGCCAAAGCAGCTTGTTAATTCTGCAGATAGAGAAGTCATTCTCACAGACTCTGAAGACTCAGAGGCAGAAAAGGCTCAAGTAAAAGAACCAAAAGCAACTCCAGATGCAACTCCATTGGCTTCTCAGATGAACAATTGGAATATTTCTGAAGAACCAAATGTTAAGGGATCATCATACAGAATCAAGGCCTCTCATCCAGAGAATGTGATAATTGGAAAGACGGATGACCCTATCAGAACAAGGTCTTTCCTCAGATCATCTGCAACGTAACTCTTTGGGTTGGTGTCTATCATTGAACCAACTTCAGTGGATGAAGCTCTGAATGACAATGAGTGGATACTTGCTATGCAAGAAGAGCTATATCAATTCACCAGAAATGACGTTTGGGATCTGGTTCCAAGACCAAAAGGATTCAATATTATTGGAACTAAATGGGTCTTCAAAAACAAATTGAATGAGCATGGAGAAGTTGTAAGAAACAAAGCAAGGTTAGTTTCTCAAAGGTATAGTCAGCAAGAAGGAATTGACTACACAGAGACTTATGCTCCTGTGGCCAGGTTAGAGTGTATACGCCTACTCATTTCTTTTGCTGCACAAAATAACATCACTCTATATCAGATGGATTTAAGAATGCCTTCTTAAATGGTATTATTGAAGAGGAAGTTTATTTTCATAAACCTCCTGGCTTTGAAAATGATAAATTTCCAGAACATGTTTTTAAACTAAAAAAATCACTCTATGGTTTAAAACAAGCTCCCCAGAGCTTGGTATGGGAGACTAAGTAATTTTCTTCTGGAAAATAATTTTATCAGAGGCAAAATGGATACAACTCTCTTCTGTAAATCATTTAAGAAAGACATGTTAATTTTTCAAATTTACGTAGATGATATTATATTTGGATCTACCAATATTATGCTGGCAAAGGAGTTTGCTCTTTCTATGCAGGCTGAATTTGAGATGAGCATGATGGGAGAAATCAGATTCTTTTTGGGAATCCAAGTCAATCAAACTCCAGAATGCACCTACATACATCAGACTAAGTATGTGAAGGAGCTTCTGAAGAAGTTTAACATGACTGA
Source organism: Lathyrus sativus (assembly GCA_963859935.3). Classification (NCBI taxonomy): domain Eukaryota; kingdom Viridiplantae; phylum Streptophyta; class Magnoliopsida; order Fabales; family Fabaceae; genus Lathyrus; species Lathyrus sativus. The sequence continues at coordinate 274,499,179 of OZ012739.1, forward strand.
AAGCAAATCAGCAAAGACTCCAATGCACCCCACAAGCACTCATGGAAAGGAAGAGGTAAGTAAGAAGGTAGACCAGAAGCTCTACAGAGGTATGATTGGTTCTCTTCTGTATCTGACTGCTTCTAGACCTGATATTTTATTTAGTGTTTGTCTGTATGCCAGATTCCAATCAGATCCTAGAGAATCTCACTTAACATCTGTTAAGAGGATTCTAAGGTATCTGAAAGGCACTACTAATGTGGGTTTGTGTTACAGAAGATCTGCTGATTATAAATTAGTTGGATTCTGTGATGCTGACTACGTTGGAGACAGAGTTGAAAGAAAAAGTACTTCTGGAAGCTGCCAGTATCTTTGAAGTCATCTGATCTCTTGGTTCAGCAAGAAGCAACCCACTATTGCGCTTCCAACAACAGAAGCAGAATACATTGCTGCTGCTGGTTGTAGCACTCAGATGCTCTGGATGAAGAGTCAACTAGAAGACTATCAGATCCATGAGAGTAACATTTCAATCTTCTATGATAATACTTCTGCTATATGTTTATCTAAAAACCCTATTTTACACTCTAAGGCAAAACATATAGAGATAAAATATCACTTCATCAGAGACTATGTTCAGAAGGGAATTATCAGTTTAAACTTTGTTGATACAAATCATCAATGGGCTGATATTTTTACAAAACCTCTTGCTGAAGATAGATTTAAATTTATTCTGAAAAATATAAGTATGGATTTATGTCCAGAATAAAATGTTTATCAGAAGAAAATTTCCTCAGATGGAAAATGTTTTAACTCTGGAGTATTACATCTATTTTATTTAGTGTTTATTATTTTATTCATCTGTCTGTATCTGAACTAACAAGTCTCAGAGGATCTGAACGTTGGCTAACGTTTCATGTCTCAAAGAGTTTTCAGAAGCACATGCAAGCAAACACGTGTAACTCTGAATCTGAAAAGGTGGAGTGCACAATACTGAAAAGACGTTTGAGGTACTATTTTGAATATTTGGTTTCTCGTTTTCCCCCCCAAATTGTCAGAATCATTAATGCTTGAAATGATTATATTCTTTTTATTAAATGCTATATGTAAGCGTGCTGAACGTGTGACTCTTGTGTGTCCTAATTTCTTCTATAAATGCCACAACACTTCACTTCTCACACTTTCCAGTCTCTCACACTCTTGTATGCATTTCTTCTTGTTTCATTGTTTTCATCTCTCTCCCAAACCCAAAACTGCTCATAACCCTAAATCTCTCTCAAGAACTACAATGGCTACTTCTTCATCAACTTCTACTCAGTTTCAATCTACCATGGCTGCTGTTTCATCTTCCAACATGGGTGTTGTTGCCTTCAAGGAACCAGTGAGAACTCTTCTAACACCAGTTGATCAGCTTGAAGTCTTATGTGAATCAATGGTGGAATTTGACTCCATGGCTGATAATGGGTTTGATTTGCGTCCTATCATTGATGCTCAAGGCTGGGTGAAATACTTTGATAGATTGTTTGACCAGTTTATCCACATCTGGCGAAAGAATTCTGGATTCACGCATTTGTCTACCCCAAGTTCATAGTCTCTCAATTCTGGGAAAAAAGATTATTATAACTGAAGATTTAATCAGAAAGATGATTGGATATGAAGAAACTAATGGAGTTTCTCATCTGCCAGCTAGGCGTGTTGATATGGATGGAGTTTATGATGAAGTAATTTCAACTAGACTAGCTTCAAACAAATTTAAGGATCTGAAACCTGAATACAAGATTTGGGCCAAGATTTTTCTGGACTATATAAACCACAAAAAATCCATAAACTCTCCTGACTATGTTAACAATGAACATATATACTTTATGTTCTGCCTGAGTCAGAGTACTAAAGTGGATCTGCCACATCTTCTCTTCATGCATCTGTGGAACCACATTAATGTATCCAAAGAATCTGTCAAGACCAAGGGTCAGTGTTGCAGTGAGAATCGTGATACCAAGCTATTGATTAACTTGAATCTTTAATTCTTAAATTCACAACCGGACTTTAATTTATCCAAAGGAAAATTCTAAAGAAAGAAAGAACCTTTTTCACGATGTAACAACAATGCTAAGAGATTCGGGGATCGGGGGTTGGTTATGCATAGGGTAGGTATCTCACATCCTAAACATCTGTAGTACTCTACAGGAACTTTTTGTTTTTTTGCATGCTAAGTTGGTAAATATTTGCTAAGGTTTGGGATTGGGTAAAGGGTGTAGGTTAAAACCTAAAGATAATTTCTAAGCTTGCTCGCAAAGACACCGGTCCTCTGCCTACGTATCCTAAATAGGATAGAATCAGAGCAATCATAGTTCGCCTCACTAGGGTTGAAGAACACTTGATTATGATCAAGGTTCAAAGAGGAACAAACATTACAATGCTTGAGTAGAGTTTAACAAAACTCTCTAGATCTATGTTGAAACACTCAAGAGGGGAGTAAGTAATCATTACTATGATTCTTACATAGAGTTCACAAACTCTATCCTAGGGTTATAGTTGAAGAACACTCCTAATGAAGGTGGGTCTTTTAGACTTAAAGAAAAGTCTAATGGCTTATACATTCTAACTTAACTAACCTAGGGTTTAAGATGACTTCACAAAGTCAAGGTAGGGTAATGAACTATCCATGACACAAGGGTCAATGAAGAGACTTTTCCTTTGGAAGGAGAGAGAGGAGGAAACTTGGATGAGAACTAAAAAGTTCCATCACTTGGGGAAGAGATACTTAACAAAGCAATAAACAATTAAGCAAGAGAAACAAGATATATGGTTACAACCAAGCAAGCATGCATATCACAATAGGAAAGGATTAAATAATACAAATGGTTACGATCGAGAATCAAATATGTTAACAAAGATGGAAACAATGATCATGCAAGTAAGTCACAACTTTAAGATGATCATGTTACAAATTCAAAGTGTTTCAAATGTAACAACATTTAGGCATTGAGAACGATCAAATACGCAAGGAATGTTCACAACGGTTAAATTCAAAACTTTAGGAAGAGGGAAATAATTTTACGGTAACCACCAACAAGAAATAAAGTCTCAACAATGTTAACAAACATAAAGAAATCCAATATCAATAAATCTCACAAGATAAAATAAGCATGGTATGAAAGAAAATCGATCACGACTCGAGGTAACGACCTAAGAATGCACCAACTAAACAAGTAGGCAAAAGGGCATTATAAAAACAAACAAATTGAGATTTTAATCCATTAGGTGAAAATAGACATTACAATGAACAATTTGCAAAAAGAACAGGTTAATAATAATGAACAATGAATAAGTTATGAATTTTTGAAATTTCATGGAAATAACAAATAAAATCATATAAATAAAAAGAGAAAGGGAAAGGGTGGGAGTAAAACCAACACCCTTTGGTTTACAAACACCACATACATCCACTAAGACATTAGGCGTGCGCGCATGAGAAAATGGAAAGAATGACACAAAATGAAACAAAGACAATTGAAAATAAAATGCCAAAAAGAGTTGATCACCAAGGATCGAACTCAGGACTAGACGGTACAAGGGGTGATATGCGCGCAAGTTTCTACCACTGGGGTGGCTATACATCCGTGTATTTAGCCACCCCCAGAAATACAAAAGGCTACATATGGTTGATATTCTGAGCAAAAAGCAAGTCACCCAACCAAAAACGTGAAGAATTCAAACTTGGTCAAAACTCAATCTTTTTTTGTGAAATTTTAGTCAAACATGACTGTTTTTTAACAAGGATTATGATGGTATCAACAAAATTTTGAAATAATGTCTCTAACAAGAAACACGATTGAAGATGCATATTGATCAAATGAGTTGCATTTTGAAAAACCACACCAGTTCAGAGTTCATACACATCACATAGGCATTGCACACAAGTCATATACATCATAACAGAGGGATTAAACACTTAGGGCTCAAGCACAACTCAGTAGAATAGGAATTGGTTCATGAATTGCAAATGTGGTGTGAAAATGAGAACAAGCTGTCAAGGGCAAATGGCAAGGTTCAATGTACATACATAGCCTAACATTTCTAAACATGTTATATGATTCTCTTTAAAGTTTACAAACCAAGCAAGCATGTCTCAGGTAGAGGAAATAAGCATGATGCAGAGATGGCAACTGTTGCACCCTAAAATTTGACCAACCGGTTCCCGTATCTGGTTTATTTTTCAACGCATTCTGCATTCGCAGTCATATACTGCATGCATTGCATTTTTCTCAGTCAGATCGATTTTATCGGGATTACAACCCCTGGCGTCTCAGGAAGTTCAGGCCGGTTTGAATAAATGTATTTTGAGAATTGGTGCTCGTTCCCTGTGTTTTCAGGCCATCTCGGTGCCCGGGTTTCGTTATGGGTGCGCAATCGTTTTATAATCGAGTTAATCGGCCTCCTGGAAATGTTTAGGATTTTTATTTTATTTTCAAGATTTTTTTTATGCATTTAATGGATTTTAATAGGGTTATTTGTTTTTTTTACAGTAAATAGGTTAGTATTTTGCTTATAGAATTTAATAGATTTTTTTTAATAGTTTTTTAGAGTTTTAAACAAATATTCTTTCTTTTTAGAGATTTAATAGATTTTAAAATTTTTTAGATATTAATTTCCTTTTAATAGATTTTTTTTAAAATAGATATAAATAGATATTATTTTTCTTTTAATAGAATAGATTTTAAAAAATAGATATTAATGTTTTAGATGTTATTAGATTTTATTGATTTTTCAAATTTAATAGAATAGTTTTTAAAAAAAAAAGGGGGATTAAATGTTTTTAGATTTTTATTAGAGTTTATTTGATTTTTCATATTTAATTAGATTTTTTTAAAAAATAGTTTTAGATATTAAATAGTTTTTTTTTTGTTTTTTTAGATTAATTAGGATTTTATTGTTAATTTTCATTTTAGGATTAATTAGGGTTAATTAGGGATTTTAATTAGGTTTTAGTTAATTTTCGTTTTATGTTAATTAGAATTTTAATATTAAATTTTTGTTTAGTTAATTGGTTTAATTTTCATGTTTTGTTTAGTCCTTAATCATGTTTAAGTCACAGGATTAGCAATTGGGCCAATTATCCAAGTCAGAAAGTCTAGTCCAAGGTCCATTTTCGAATGCCACTTGTCACTGTAAGAGCAGTGCCACGCGTGTACCCCACCTCTTAGCCACCTCATTTCTCAGACCCCACTCTCTCTGCCACCTAGCACCCACACGCGTCTCTTTCTCCTCTCTCTCCACTCCCACGTGTCCTTCCCTCCCTCCTCCCTCTGCCACGCGTCTACCCACCGGTCCCTTCACCGCCGACCATGCAAAACTCCCGGTGACCACCCTAACCGTCACCGCCGGCCGCCGTAACACCCCTCTAACCGTCACCGGAAAACCAAATTTCGCCGGAAAATGCTAATCTTCATCTTCTCCGATCCAGATTCTCATCAGAATCATCAACCTCTCATGATTCGCCAGTGATTTTCCAGAAGTCTTTAACAAGTGTTCGTTCGTCAACATCAATGTTCGTCTGAATTTTCCAGGAATCATCAATAGGCTCGTACGATCTGGAACTCTGTGTGTTCATCCTCCATCAACTTTCCTGAAAATTGATCAAGAACTTTCATCATCATCTGGATTCGCGAAGAACACTCGTCAACACGCAATCTTCAACAACCTCCGATCAAGACCTTCAATGACTCTCATCAACGCATCAAGCTTGTTTGACTCTCCATCTTCGTGAAAGAATTCCAGCAATTATCTCCGACCTACTCCGAATCTTCAACAAGTCCTCTAACATCAAGATCGTCATCCGTCCGGTAACACCAAGCTCCTTCGTGCACCTCCAGAAACGTAAGTTTCAACCATCGTCGTTCAGCAAGTTCGCCCGGTGCTTCAAGATTCGTCAATCTATGAACTCCTTCTCCTCAAGGTTTGATCACTTTCTCGAACCCTTGAGCTTGATGTTGGTTAAATCTGTAGGGTTAGGCTTGGTGTGGTTAGGATAAGAGGAACTTCTGTATCTGTGAAGATAGATTGAGGTTAGATTAGGATGAGGTAACCGGAGTTGAAGATTGGATTAGTTTAATTGGGGAGGGTGTTTGAGAGAGTCTCAGAGAGAGAGAGAATTTAGGGTAGCGGCGCTAGGGTTTCGGGGAAGAGGGCAATGAACAGTAGCGAGAAGATTTAGGAGAGGTTAGTTTTGTTTGGCTGAGGATGAGTGGGAGTGGGCTCGGGCATTAGGCCCAGTCACAAGAATACTGATCATACTCCCATGTTTTCCCTTGACACCCCCCTCCCCTGGTGTGAAATTTTGTTTGGGCCTAGCAGATTTGCTACTCGCACTCCCCCTTTGGGGCCCAACCTGTATGCAAAGTGAATTCGTCGCTATAGCCCCCCCCCCCCCCCCCCCCCCCCCGTTTTTTTTTATGTGGTGTTTTTCGGAAGTAGATTGGGCCCAGCGCAGTGTTATCTGCACCTCCCCCTCCTGGGCCCAATGGATTCCTGCAGTGTAGAATAATTGCTTTTGCCACCCCCTGTTTTAATTGAATTTTCTTTTTATTTCATATTTGCATATAGTTTACAAAATAAATCATAATAAATCCAAAATTAATCAGAAAAATATTTCAAAAATACCTCCATGATCTTGGATTTATTTGTGATTTTATGAAAATAATAAATTTCCTATTCACCCATTTTTCAATTTAATTTGATTTTTCCCATTTTATTAATTTCTTTAATTTGGTACATTTGATACATGTCTTTTGTAAATTTTCTTGTGACCAATTGGTGAATATTTTTGAGTTGATTCTTGTTGGGTTGATTAGATTAGAAGTATAGGTTCCCTTAGAGATTTATTCCACATTTTTGTGGATTAATCTTGATTAGTTTTGATTAGAGAACATTAGGGTGATAGTATTAGGGTTAAACTCAACATAGGTGCATTATAACATTTTATTTTGGGGTTTTTAGCATGAATTAGGTTCTGGGACATATAGGGTATGTAAGGTAGATGTAGAAATCCCCTTAGAATTAATCTTAGAATTTTAAATACTATATTACTATTTTTAGTATATTTTACAAATGGAGTGATTGTTTGGTGTTCCCACTTTGGGTTTATTTTTGTTTGCTTGGGCTTTTGGGCTTTTCTATGGGGTATGGGGCTTGGTTGGAGCTTGTGGAGCATGAAGAATCAAAGGTGTTGATTGAAGACAAAATAAGATCCTTGGAGCTTGGAGATTGAAGGTGTTGATTGAAGACATAGGAGATAGGAGATAGGTAAAGCCTTAGAATAGAACAAATTCTTTGTACAAACATGGTAAGCTTCTTGTGCTTCCATTCCTCTCTATGAAATAAAGTCCCTCTATGGTATTCACCTCCCTCCTTTGGAGGGATAAGTGGCCTTACCTTAGAGGTAGAACTTTGAGAGAACCACTCTTCTATAATGTTAAACTGTTTGTAGGCTTCCTTTGATAGTCAATGAATTGTTTAACATTCAACTCATCTTGTTAAGTGACTATCATCTAGGAGAGCTTGCCTTGAAGAAAGAAGCCATTGAAGATAGAGATGAAGATCAAAGATTGACAAAGATGAAGATTATTCATGTCAAAATTGTGCAGCTGTTAAAGCTAGGGTTTACTGCGGTTTGGAGCTATGTGCTGTCTGATGCTGTCAATTGTTTGAGATTTTGTGCTTGCTTAAGCTTGGTGATTTCTTGGAGATGGAAGGTTGTTGTAGCTTGGGTATCATTGGAGTTGGATCTGGGGGTTCACTTGAGGATGTTACTGTTTTGCTGTTTATCAACTGTCAGAGTTGGATGTTTTTCAGAGCTACTGCTGTAGGAGCTGGTGTACTGTCAGAGCTGTTTTTGGGGTTTATTTTCTTTGCTGTATTGTTTGCTTTTTTTCCCCTTAGGTTTGAAGTGAAGCCGTTTCACTTTGCCTATTGTTTTCTAGGTTCGAGGTTGAGTGGGACTCCCTTGCCTTGCTTGTACTGCTGCATTCATGCATTTTTACTACTTTACTGTATATTCGTTGTTTCTTTTCCGTTTATCCCCTAGGATCTCTGTTTCTCTCTGCGCAAGAGAGAAATATGACAGACATTAGGTGTTAATCCATGCATGACAACATTAGGGTAGATTTTGATTCCCATTTTAACCCTAGGTTTTAGAGTTCTTTCTCTTCTATCTCGAAACAATCAAAAAATACAATAAGAGGTTAAACATCAATAAAAAACAGTTCTTGCGTAAAAGACTGAAAACCAATCAAAGTGTCATTTTTGTCCGCTTGGACCCGTAATCAGGAGAAAACCTTTTTCAGAAGGATAAAAGATAAACAGACAAATATGTGTCTTCCGTAGCCCGAACTACGTTTGCTCTGATCTTTTGTGTTGTATGAAAGTACGTAGGCATAGGATGCGATATCCTAGCGAGCAACCTTCCCCTCCTTTCCCGTAGGTAGGCGAACTACGTTGACTCTGATTTCTCGTTCCAGACGGGAATACGTAGGCATAAAGTGCGATACTTTGTCGAGTCATTTTATTTTCTTTTAACCTCAAACCTGTAGAATAGATAGAATAACAATCCGTACTAGAAAACAAGCGTGGATCCCGTCGAGTACGACGGACGTGAGGGGTGTTAATACCTTCCCCTTGCGTAATCGACTCCCGAATCCAGGATTTGGTTGCGATGACCATTCCTTTTTCGTTTTTGCGGTAGGTTAACTTCGAGCGTTTCCTTTCCCTCTGTTGGGATAAATAACGCACGGTGGCGACTCTTCTGTTCAGCCGGCGCCGATTTTCGCAGTAGCGACAGCTGGCGACTCTGCTGGGGACTCCAACGGTTCCCTATGCGAGTCAATCCTAGCGCTTGTTTTCCCGTCGTGGGTTTTGTATGGATTTACGTTTCTGTATTTTACATTCAGCATTATATTATTGTTATTATTGTTGTGGGTATGAGGGGGTTCTATGATAGAGAGATAAGTCGGACCTGGGCTTGAGTGCACCTAGAATTAGAGTGGAAATTAGTGGGCGCGTGCATGCTTTGCATGTACTAGTGTCTCATGAAATCCACGCTCATACGAGGTTCTTCTGGTTGGCTTCTTTTTCAACCCTTTGGGTTGAAGGGGTTGTTGGTTAGTTGGATTGTCGACTCTGGGGACCGATCATTTGGAAGTTGGCTAAGTGAGGCCTCTTTAGGACATGATGATGCCACACCTTCTGGGTATCGTATCATCAGTCTTGAAAGTCTGTGACGCCAACGACCCCGTAGGATGCCATACCTTGTGTCAGTTATTAGGACACCTACCTGTGAGAGGGGTTGGGACATGCAGGTAACTCGACCTCCAGATTACCAGTTTTCTTGATTGAGATTCAGTGGTGTTGATATTTGAGGACAATGTTATTGGGTCTGTCAGAGACCAGGTTGGAGCTTTGTGGATGGTCTTGAGCAGTTTGTGGGTCTATTTGAGGCCAATATTGTGGATTGGATTTCTCATCCAGGGGCACGTGATCCCTTGTTGCATTGCTTTCATATTGCATTGTTTGCATCATCATGTGCATATCATTAACATGTGTATATGCTGCAGGTGCATCTTCATACTTCCCGATTCTAGTGGTCCGAACTTCTATCTGTTATTATGATTACTTTGAGGAAGACTGTTGCGTATAAGTTGCCTACTCCTGATGTGACCTCTCTGTTGGGTCTGATTTCCCTAGCTGATGATGATGTGAGGAGAAGTTTTAGAAAGAGTTATGGGAAGCTAATGAGTTTGGTCTGCATACCAACTGCATATGAGCTTAATGGGTTATATACATTGATGCAGTTATATGATCCCTCCTTGAGGTGTTTTATGTTCAAGGACTTCATTTTGGCTCCGACCATGGAGGAGTACGCTGAGTTTCTAGAGTTGCCAGTTCAGAACAGAGTGCCCTTCATTCACTTTGACGCTAAGCCTAAGCTGGAGGACTTAGCTGTTCCCTTGCATATGGATCCTGCAGAGTTGTTGTTGATTTCCTGGCATGGAGTTTCGGGGTTTTCTCTCAAATTTTTGGTTGGCAAAGCTCAAGAATATGCCAAAAGTGGCTGCTAGATCGTGTTTAACGTTGTTCTTGCCTTGTGCATCTACGGGATTATACTGTTCCCTAATTTTCCTGAATTCGTTGATTTGGATGCATTCCACTTGTTTGCTGCAGGCAACCCGGTGCCTACCTTGATTGGAGATTTCTATCATTCCTTGCATTATAAGAATGAAAACAGAAGGGGGAAAATGTCCATTGTTGTGTACCTTTGATGAATATGTGGTTTGAGAGCCATCTGCCCAAGAAGGGTCCTTTTGTTGAATCTGCAGATACAGCTGAATGGTCTGAGCGTCTAATGGGACTTTCTTCAGAAGACATTGTATGGTTTGACAGAGACTTGTTGGGGTCAGAGATTATCTTCAGTTGCGCCGGGTATCCCAACGTTCCTTTGATTGGAAGGAAGGGATGTATCAACTACAACCCATCTTTGTTGGTTCGACAGTTTGGGTATGCTTTGAAGAGTCCGCCGAAGGAAGAAGAAATACAGGAATCTCTGTATTTCACTGGTGACATAAGTGGGGGATTATTGGCCAAGCTTCAGCGCGCTTGGAATCATATCTGCAGAAGAGGGAAACCATTACTAGGCAAGAATGATTGTCAAGCTTATATGCCTTACAAGGTGTGGATTCGGGAGAGGGTAAGACAGGTGCAGATGCCTTTTCCAGCAGTATCACGTCCCGTTCCCATTCCAGTTGAGGAACCGACTACTGTGTCTATTGAGGTCTATGAGCGGGTCGTGAAAGAAAAAGAAGACTTGATAAAGATCAATGAAGGGTTAGAGAAGGAATTGGCCCAAATCCGAAGTGAGAAGAACAAAGTTGTGTATTCCTTCCAACAGCAGACTGAGTTGGTAAACAGGCTAGGTGCCGAACTGACAGAAGAGATAAAGAAACGTGAACGCCTGGGAAAAGAATTCAGAAGCTCTCATGATATGTTAGAGTCCAAGAAGAAGTCACTTGATGCCGCCTACCGGGAAATCTCTTCGTGCAACAGAACGTGGAATGCTACGCTAACCAACAATAAAAAGAGGGAAGACAAATTGAAACAACAAATTTCTAAACTCGAAGACCAGTTGAAGGCTAGCAAGAGAAAGTATGAAGAGGAGGTTATGACAAGATATATTCTTCAGAACTCATTGAACAAAGCCATCGAGTGCAAGAAGGGGGTTGTGTCTCAGAAACGGAAGTTAGATGACCGCTTTGGAGAAGGGGCATGGGAGGAATCTATTGGTGATTTACGACATGTTCTCAAGCGAAGAGATCTACTTGTCGAGGGTTTGCTTACTCAACCGAATCATCCCGAGACTAAGAGATTATTAGAGGAGTACCAGGCGTATGGTCGCACTTGACTATCTCATGTATTGATGTGTATGCTTTATTTGCATTGTGCTGGCCATCACCAGGATTGTTGGTTGAGGTCATGCCTTCTTATTGTACGCTCATTAATACTGTATTCTTGACTTGATGAGATTTTCTGCAATGCATGAGATGTTTTCTATGATTGGGTTTCGAGCTTCTTATTGCTATCACTGTCACCGCACTGGCACATTGGCACTAGAATCGGGGAGTGATATTCCCTAATGCACAGACACATGCTGCATTTGCATACACATTCATATTGCATTACCAGGTAATTATTGGACTGTATCTCATTTCCTGCATCTCACCAGGTTTTTCCAGGATTGAAAGTCAATGTCCTCACCGATACTCTACTCGTACCAACTACAAAAGAGTCATGGACCAGATGCAAAACGAGATGCAGGACATGCGTGAAAAGCTAGCGTTGTTCATGCAGACGATGGAGACAATTGTGAAGGGGCAGGAAAACTTGCAAACTTTGGTGCAACCTTTGCTGGCGAGGAATGTCGGGAATGGAAACGAAGACCACAATTTTGTACGTGTTGAAACCATTCATAGGGATGGTACTCCTACACCTGTAGCTCCACTTGTGATGAATATACCTGCTGTGAATGTGAACAACGGCGCTGGCGTCGAGAATGGTAATACAGGAATCGGTAATGAGACTGTCATTAACAATGTTGAATTCGGAGACGCCAATCTGGGCGGTGATAACAATGGAGGTAATGGCTTTGGTAACAACGGATTCGGCTATAACGACCAGGGGTTTGATTATGTTAACCAGGATGGGAAGTTTGGCTTCAACGCTCAGGGTTTCAGACATGATGGATTTGGTAATGCTAATCAGGCCTATGGTGGATTCGGTAACGGAAATGGTGCTGGAATGATGCCTTTTGGACCTGCCGGGGTCGCTCAAGGGTATGGTAACAGAGGACGGGGCCCTGTGATGAATCAGGCTAGATTGGGTCGTAACAATGGGTATGATGGGTACGGAAATGAGAATGTTAATTGGATGGAAGACCAACAAGAAGATGCTTTCTCTGGTAGGGGTATGGATGGACCTGTGGATCCTGTTCAGAGGATCAAAATGCTTGAGGAACAAATGAAGGGTGTAGTGAATCAGAATACTTCTGGTTTAGATATGACCACAATGGGATTGGTGCCTGACCTAAGGGTACCGCTGAAGTTTAAAGCTCCCACCTTTGATAAATATAAGGGAGACACTTGTCCGAAGGTACATGTTCGCTCTTACTATAGACGGATGTCCGCTTACTCGAATGATGAAAGAATGCTGATGCATTTCTTCCAATACAGTTTATCCGGACCGTAACTTGAGTGGTATATGGGATTGGAGCCCACTCAGATCAAAACATGGAAGCAACTGGCTGAGGCGTTTGTGACTCATTACAAGTATAACAGTGATCTGGCACCAAACAGGGTCCAGCTGCAAGGCTTGTCACAGAAAACTGGGGAGAGTTTCAAAGAATATGCGCAAAGGTGGCGCGACATGGCGGCAAGAGTGCATCCTCCTCTAGTGGAGAAGGAAATGAATGATATGTTCATTGGAACATTCACGGGGATATTCTATGAGAAGTTGTTTCCTGTTGCATTGGGAAGTTTCTCTGATCTGATCTTGATGGGTGAAATGATTGAGAATAGTATTAAGGTGGGAAGGTTCCAAGTTGGGGAGTCTACTTCGTCGGGAGGTAATAGAAAAGCATTTGGTGGTCGTTGTCAAGGTGATTCTAGTGCAGTGTTTGGTGGCTGGAGCAGAGGCAGAGGAAGACATCAGTATAACCAGCCGCAGCAGATAGCTAGTGTCACGATTCCGATTCTCAACAGAGACAACAACAACAACCACAACAACAACAACAGCAGCCACAGCAGCAGCAGGGGCAGAATGCTGGCCAAAGAAGATTTCCGAATGCGAAGCCGAAAAGAGTGTTTGAAGTGCCTCCTTCCACGTACGCGGAACTCTTTCAGACACTGTTGGGGCTGAATTTAGTCGAAAAGAGGACCTTGGCGCCGCCCACGGGACCAACCCTTCCTTATGGGTATGATGTTAACAAACATTGTGACTTCCACTCCGGGGCACCCGGGCATGACATAGAGGCCTGTCATGCGTTTAAACATAAGGTGCAGGATCTACTGGATAGCAAGGCCATAAATTTTGGACAAGCGGGTCCAAATATAGTACAACAGCCTATGCTCAACCATGGGGCAAATGCTATTCTGGCTGAGGAGGGTTTGAATCTGGTCATGAATGTTGATGAACTGAAAACACCGTTGTGTGAAGTAAAGAGCAGGTTATTGAAAGGAGGTGTGTATCCGGGCTGCGATGAGTTTTGTCTAGAATGTTGGACCCAAGATGGGGGATGTGCTGAATTGAAGAAGGGTATTCAGACCTTGATAGACGAAGGCACGTTGCAATTTGATAGAACGGCAGTTGAGAAACCTGCAGAGGTGTTAGCTGATGAGCAAAGTGATGTTGCTACGGTGACAATTCCACGGAAAACGATAACTATAACGGCGCCAGCCAGGCGGCCGACGATCACTATTACAAAGGCAGGGCCAACCCCTTATGAGAGCACCAAGGCAGTACCATGGACTTATGGGCTGGAAGCATATTGTGATGGGGAGAAAATTGATATCAGTAAACAACCAGCTGGGGTTGTGGACAATGTCGTCGGGACTGGAGGGATGACAAGGAGCGGGAGAATTTTTATATCGCTTGAGGTAGAGGCTGAACGATTGGCAAAAGGTAAAGGTAAAGTGAATGAGAATGTTCCAGTGCAGAGGAATGAAAAAGAAACGTCACTGAAAGACGTAGAAGAGTTTATGCGTCTTATCCGGAAGAGTGACTATAAAATTTTTGAGCACCTTCAACAAACGCCATCGAAGATCTCCATATTGTCGCTGTTATTATGTTCCGAAGCCCGTAGGAATGCGTTATTGAAAATTCTGGACACGTCGTTTGTATCCCAAGATGTTTCTGTAAATCAGTTGGAGGGGGTGATGGCGCACGTGAATGCAGGCCATAGTTTGGGATTTACGGATTTTGATTTGACCCCGAGGGGAAGAGAGCATAATATGGCGCTGCACGTCTCAGTTGAATGCAGGGGCACGATCATGTCCCATGTGCTGGTAGATACCGGGTCTTCCTTGAATGTGCTCCCAAAGAAAGCAATGATGAAATTGGATATCAGGGGGATCATTTGTACGCCTAGTGACTTGGTGGTCAGGGCATTTGATGGTACACGGAGGTCAGTCTTTGGATCTATAACTTTGCCTCTACAGGTGGGGCCGGAGATTTTTGAGACTGAATTCTATATTATGGACATCCAGCCAGCATATAGCTGTCTTCTCGGACGACCATGGATCCATGGTGTTGGGGCAGTCACATCTACCTTACACCAAAAGCTGAAGTACATGGTGGGGGATAGTATGGTCACAGTTTGCGGAGAGGAGGATATACTGGTCAGCCATTTATCGTCATTCAAGTATGTGGAAGTCGACGGCGAAATCCATGAAACACCCTGTCAAGCCTTTGAGGGGTTGCGCATTAAGGACAATGTTCCAGGCCAAGTAAAGCACCAGAGGTGGCAGTGTCGTCGTATAAAGAGGCTCAGGCTCTAGTGAAGACCGGCAAGACCAAAGGCTGGGGCAAGGTTTTGGATATTCCCATGAAAATGGACAGATTTGGACTGGGATATCATCCTTTATCATCAGCGCCTACTGCAGGGGCACCCCGTTTCAAAGGACCAATAACAATTACGGCTGGTGGGGTATATCACGAGACCATCAACGCCGTTTCAGATTCTGAAGAGGGAGACAACGACTGCGACATGGACGCCTGGATTCAGCCGAGTGTGCCAGGACAAGGGCTTTGCAATTGGTCTATTCAGGAGACTGTTTCTGTGACAACTAAACAGTAATGCTTTGTTTTCTTAATTGTTGAACAGTCCGGTGTCCTACCCGAGGCATCGTGATTTTACTTGGGGCCATTCTGTTATGTACATTGCACTGTTTAATCGTTAAATAAAAGGCGTTTTCATGTACAAATATTGTGATATCTGTTTTTCCTGTTTTATTTTTACAATAAAATGGCAACGTGGTTATTTGTTTGTATGTGTTTTGAAGCATTTAACCATTTCCTTTGCAGGATTGCTATTTCAGATGACATCTATGAACCGCCTATGACTCACTTCGACTTTGAGCACCCGGTATTTCAGGCCGAAGAAGAGATTGTTGAAGATGGCGATGTTCCAGAAGAGTTGTCTTGGTTGGTAAAACAAGAAGAAAGAATCATTTTGCCTCATGAAGAAGTCATTGAGATCATCAATCTGGGGTCGGAAGGGGTTGAAAGGAACATCGGTATAGGGGCCGCACTGCAGAGCGACGTTAAGCGAAGGTTGGTTGAAATGCTCAAAGAGTACATTGATATTTTTGCTTGGTCGTATGAGGATATGTCGGGGCTGGATACAGATATGGTTGTGCACCGTCTGCCGCTAAAAGAAGAATGCCCGCCGGTTAAGCAGAAGCTCCGAAGAACTAGACCGGACATAGCTGTGAAGATTAAGGAGGAGGTTCAAAAGCAATGGGATGCTGGTTTCCTAGCTGTTACAAAATATCCCTCATGGGTCGCCAATATTGTGCCAGTGCCAAAGAAAGACGGTAAAGTGAGAATGTGCGTAGATTACCGTGATTTGAACAAAGCGAGCCCGAAAGATGATTTTCCACTTCCTCACATCGATGTGCTGGTTGATAACACCGCTCAATTCTTCGTATTCTCCTTCATGGACGGCTTCTCGGGCTATAATCAGATTAAAATGGCGCCAGAAGACATGGAGAAGACTACCTTCATTACGCCCTGGGGAACATTTTGTTACAAAGTGATGCCCTTCGGATTAAAGAATGTTGGGGCAACATATCAGCGTGCAATGACGACTCTCTTTCATGACATGATGCATAAAGAGATAGAGGTTTATGTTGATGATATGATTGCCAAATCCCAGACGGAGGAAGAACATTTGGTGAATCTGCTGAAGCTGTTCAAGAGGCTTAGGAAGTTCAAGCTGAGACTGAACCCTAACAAGTGCACCTTCGGGGTGAGATCGGGTAAACTGCTGGGGTTTATCGTGAGCGAAAAGGGAATAGAGGTTGATCCTGCTAAAATAAAAGCAATATAAGAAATGCCGACTCCTAAAACAGAGAAAGAAGTGCGTGGGTTGTTAGGGAGATTGAACTACATCGCCCGGTTCATATCTCACCTAACAGCTACGTGTGAGCCATTATTCAAGCTGTTGAAAAAGGACCAGGCTGTGACCTGGAATGAAAATTGTCAAAAGGCGTTCGATAAAATAAAACAGTATTTGCAGGAGCCTCCTATTTTGATACCTCCAGTGGCAGGGAGACCCTTGATTATTATGTATTTGACGGTTCTTGAGGGGAGTATGGGTTGTGTTCTCGGTCAACATGACGAGACAGGGCGTAAAGAGCATGTGATATACTACCTGAGTAAGAAATTTACTGACTGTGAGTCTCGATACTCAATGCTCGAAAAAACTTGTTGTGCGCTAGCTTGGGCCGCCAAGCGTTTGAGGCAGTACATGCTAAATCATACAACCATGCTCATTTCAAAGATGGATCCTATCAAATACGTATTTGAAAAGCAGGCACTATTTGGGAAAATTGCCCGTTGGCAGATGGTTTTGACCGAATATGACATCCAGTATGTTTCACAGAAGGCTATAAAGGGGGGTGTGTTATCAGAGTATCTAGCTGAGCAGCCTGTTGAGGACTACCAATCGATGAGGTTTGATTTTCCTGACGAGGATATCATGTACCAGAAGATGAAAGATTGGGAAGAACCGTTGCCGGATGAAGGGCCAAAGACAGATTCCCAATGGCAGTTGATATTTGACGGAGCTGTGAACTCCTATGGTAGCGGAATAGGGGCAATCATCACTACTCCACATGGGTCGCACATCCCATTTACTGCTCGATTGACCTTTCCGGTTACCAATAATGAAGCCGAATACGAAGCTTGTATCATGGGTCTTGAAGAAGCTATTGATTTGCGAATCAAACATCTGGATGTATACGGAGATTCAGCTTTGGTGGTGAATCAAATAAAAGGAGAATGGGAGACACGTCAGCCCAATTTGATACCGTGCATGAATTATGCCAGGAGATTGTTGCCTTTCTTTGACAAGGTTGAACTGCATCATGTGCCGCGAGCAGAAAATTAGATGGCTGACGCCCTGGCTACATTGTCTTCCATGTATAAAGTCAACTTCTGGAACGAAGCTCCCAGGATTGTTATTTCTCGGCTTGATAGGCCCGCATTCATATTTGCCATTGACGAAGCATCTGATGATAAACCCTGGTATTTTGACATCCAGAATTTCCTGAAGAACAAGGAGTATCCGGATGGGGCATCCAGTCGTGATCAGAAGACTCTCAGGAGATTGACTGGTAATTTCTATCTAAATCCGGATGGTGTCCTATACAAAAGGAATCACGACTTGGTATTGCTACGTTGTGTAGACGAGAAAGAGGCGAAGTTGCTTATGGAGGAAATACATGAGGGTACGTTTGGTACACATGCTGGTGGGCATGCTATGACGAGAAAGCTGCTGCTGGCAGGTTATTACTGGCTAACTATAGAAACTGACTGCTTCAAGTTTGCGAAGAGGTGTCATAAGTGCCAGATCTATGCAGATAAGATCCATGTGCCTCCGAGTCCTCTGAACGTGATGTCATCACCGTGGCCATTCTCGATGTGGGGAATTGATATGATTGGAAAGATTAAGCCGACGGCATCTAACGGACACCGGTTCATTTTGGTAGCAATTGATTATTTTACCAAATGGGTGGAAGCGGCATCATATGCTAATGTGACCAAGCAGGTGGTAGCCAGGTTTATCAAACGAGATATCATCTGCAGATATGGAATCCCTGAGCGGATTATTACCGATAATGGTTCGAACTTAAATAACAAGATGATGAAGGAGCTGTGTCAGAATTTTAAGATTGAGCATCACAACTCTTCTCCTTACCGACCCAAGATGAATGGCGCTGTCGAAGCGGCGAATAAGAACATAAAGAAGATTGTTCAGAAGATGGTGGTGACCTACAAGGACTGGCACGAGGTGCTACCTTTCGCTTTGCACGGTTATCGTACGACGGTACGCACATCAACCAGGGCAACCCCGTTCTCGTTGGTATACAGAATAGAAGCGGTATTACCGCTGGAAGTTGAGATTCCTTCCCTGAGGGTATTACGAGATGTCCAACTTGACGAGGCAGAATGGGTGAAAGACAGGTTGAATCAGCTGAGTCTAATGGATGAGAAGAGGCTAGCTTCTCTAGCATACGGTCGGTTGTACCAGAGTCAGATGAAGAAAGCATATGATAAGAAGATACATCCTCGGAGCTTTCAGATGGGCGACCTTGTGCTGAAAAGGATTCTCCCGCCACAAACTGATCACAGGGGCAAGTGGACCCCTAACAACGAAGGGCCATATGTTGTCAGAAAAGTCTTTTCAGGAGGAGCTTTGTTGCTGTCCACCATGGACGGTGAAGACTTTACGTCGCCTGTGAATTCGGACGCAGTTAAAAAATACTTTGCTTAAAATTGACCCGCTGGACAAAAAAAAGAGAGTCCAGACAAAAATGGGGCATCCTGGCGAACCAAAAACAGAATAAAAGCTTCGGGCAAAAGTTAGGGATAAAATTAAAAAGATGTACACCCGCGTGTCACGGTGAAATTTGGATACCAAACTATTGATTAGTTTGAATCGTTATTCAATTTGCAACCGAACTTTGATTTGTCCAAAGGAAGGGATAAATATCGAAATTCCCACAATGCAATGCAAATGCAAGGTTTAGATTGTTTAGGTTCGGGGGTTGGTTAAACTTAGGGAAGGTACTAGCATCCTAAGTTTCTGTAGTACTCTACAGGAACCTCTTGTTTTATGCTGTTTATTGCTAAGTATTATCTGCTTAAAGGATTAGAGACCCTAGTGGTTTATATCTAAGTATACTCGATAAGATGTCGCATCTTATGCCTACATATCCTTACGGGAGTGGAATCAGAGTATTTGTAGTTTCCCTAAAGGGTTTGAGGAGTTCTTTGACTGTGGTCAAAGTTCCTACGGGTTTAGGGTAGTTGTTTGATTGATTTTAGGATAAGAGATGTGTCTTCCTTTTAAGGGAGATGTAACCACCACAAGTGTAAAGGGGGTTGTAGGAAAATAGTCTTTGTATCGTCTTAAGAAAAGGGCTTAAGTACTCGGATTGTTTGACGAGTATGCCTTTATCACTCTTAAGGCAAAGTTCCTACATGTTTGATTGTATTATTGTGGGGGTGGAGATTATATCTCACTTAAGATGATTAACATCTATTCTCTATTGTGTTTGAAAAAGTTGTATAGTGTTATTTGTTTTATCTAAGTTGTAAAGATAATGGTCCTTCCTATGGGGTAGGATCTATCTTAAGCAATCAACTTGAATGGAATCAAGGATCGTGGGGAAATGATGCAAATGACGTGCACTACACACAAGTGTTGACTCATGTGTAGGTTTTTCCTTTGGACGATTATGCAGTAATGCGATAAAATAAATTGCGGTAAAGTAAATTACTGTAAGATAAATTGCGGAAATAAAAAGGGCAAATAGGTAAATCATACATGTACGCATGAAAGCGCTGAAGTGTAGGTGCTAGTGCCGTGAATGTGAGTGTGCACGATTAATGGTATTTTAAGCTGTTGATTGATTTCAAATGATTTTATTTTAGTTCGAATTATAAGGAAATGTTGATTTGACTTTGAATGAGATGATTTTAAGAAAGGTTGGATGGATTGGTTTTATTTATTCAACAAAAGTTAAGTCGCTAGCTGAAAGGTTTTCTTAAGTTGTCAAAAATAGCTTAACAGGTAGGTATAAATTATTAATATTTTCTTGTTATAAAAAGAGAGATCTTTGTTTTAAGTTATTATAAAAAAAATTGTTTTTATCGATAATATGTCACGAAGCGAGTTTTTTTTTAAAATAAAGATAGTTTTGTTATTAATTTAGAAATGGTTTTTTTTATTATATTATAAGGATTATTAAATAAAAGGATTTTTATTTTTGAGTTACCATAAAAGCAGTTGGTTTAGATTTAAAAAGAAAGGTTATTACAATTATTAAGGGATTATTTTAGATAAAAAGGTTTGTTTTAGTTATTAATAAAAGAAAAAAAAAGAGGTTAATTAAATAAAAGGATAAAGGCTAATTCTCATTGATAAAAGATTATAATTTATTTTTAAAAGATTACTTAATTAATTGGTTAAAAAGTTAGACTATTGATTAAAGTAATTAGGCATGGTTAACGTGTGGTAATGTGTATGTGTGTGTGTGGTGATTATCTCAATTAACAAATTACAAAATAATAAAAACGAATAAATAAAAAACGCAAAAAAAAAAGGACGGGAACCCTAGGTCCCAAATTGGCCCTTCTTTCCCAGTCGATCGCGTCTCTCCCTTTCTCATCCGCGATCATAATCGTTTTCTTTCGTCCATTCCTACCATGTTTCTAACCTGAAAACGAAGCAAGCAACATCAATAGTTTAAAATCGTGAAGGGAATAGGGTGTTACCGATAATGGATGACCGCGGCGGCGATGGTGATCGAAGCTTCACGGTGATCCATGTTTCGCGAAGGCTGCGGTTGATGGCGATCTGGGATTCGCGGCGAGCGGTGGTGGCTGGTGATGGTTCCTTCACCGGAGAAGATGAGCTTCTTTTCCCTCAATCTTTTATGTTTTCGGAAGTAGGATTTTTGTGTGATGATTTCCCTGGTTGTTCCTTTCACGATTCCCCCTCTCTCTTTTCGTTTTCATTCTTCCTTTATATAGGCTCCAAGTGGGATTAAAGTCTGATTGAAAAACAAATGAATGCTAATGATGATCAATTTAGGGTTTCTGGATTGTGCTGAGTCTAATTTGAAAACTTTCCCAATTCATCTGATTGTTGTAATGAGCCATTGAATGATAAATCAATTTCTGATTTCTGTGATTTGGTTTTGAGATTGGATTTGATTTGATTCTGAATGGGATATTCTGTCTTCAAGGAATATCCTCTATCGGTTATTTTTTCAATTGCTGATTTGCGTTGATGTCTTGACAGGTGCGAATAGTGAAGGTGTTGGGCCGGAAAAAAAGTGGATTAGCGGCCCAGAGGGGAGGAGCTCGGGTTTGACGTGTGTATCCTGGGGAAATTGCAGTTGGTCCTTGCAACAACAGTAGTCATGGGCCTTTGCTTCAAGATGGAGCTTGGGATTGTTGTAAACACTGAGGTTGACTGAATGTTCCGTCTAACAGACCCAACATAGAAACTACCATGAAATGTGCTTAGGTATATATCTTGTTAACTGGTTTCCTTCTGGTGCGCATGGTTTTCTAGTCATGGTTTTGAAATGAAAATTGTGAGTTCTGCATTTAGTTGCATGGATATTGTTTAGATTTGAGGTTTTTGATTAGGTTTGCGATCTTGTGAATCTGTTTTGGTATGGTCTCGCCTGGGAAATAAACTTGAAATTAATCCTGTTTCTATTGTTGTCTTTTCGAATCCAGTCTTCAATCCATTTGAGCTTTGATGTAGTGTATTTCATATGCAGGTTTTGATTTGTTCCTTGTAAATTTCAACCTGTTAATGTTCACGAATTTGCGATTTACGTAGGATGCTTATGAATTCCATATCAACTGTCAGAGCCTCCCCTATAATGTAAGCACTTGATGGTGTACCAGAGTTCATGTCGCCGATGTACCTTGATTCATAACAACTTCGTGCATAGAATAGTATGCTTAAATAAACCATTGATGCTCTTATGATTTGCAGCGGACTTACGGATTTTCCTGAAGCGGAGAGGCAGTCCTTCAATTATGTGGTTTATGTGGATCGCTATGTAGGCCGGGAAAGCGGCAATTATTGATGTTGGTCTCAATTTTGTCGGAGTAGTACGTAGTCAAGATTTCTCATTGACAAGGCTAAGTCTTCCTATAGCGTTTGGAAAAGATGGAAATGAGGTTAGTCGCACGACCCGTGAAGTTGCTGGGATTCAATCAATGGGGCCATCTCTTCAATTGTAGATACTTGAATGTAATTACGTCGACCTGTAGAAATATAATGCAATTCCTTCCTTGCGATCATAATTCTACTGCTTTCGTAATTCGTGTTGAGGTTCTATTCTCCTTTCGCAGGTGGTTAACAAATTTTGAGTACTATGTTCTGGTGGCTTTGGATTGGTTCTGATGCAGCAGCTGCAGTTCTGATTTCCAATGTCTCATGAGGTAAGCACTTCTCTTCTCGTGACAGAACCAACATGCTCGCCTTTGGAATCATTCTGCTTTTACTAAGGAATGCTTTCTAACATCATTGTAAATTCTCCTCATTGTGCAGACCTGGTCCTTGAGGAATGGACTAATATTCCCTCAAGTTTAGGCCCATACATTTGGAGTCTTAGAATGGAGGCTAGAGGTTTGGGAAAAATTAGAGGTGGTTCTGCAATCTGGTTCGGGAACAAATCGATACGACCAACCTTTCATGATGTTACTCAAAAGCAGTCTTGTGTTTTACGACATGGCAGGAGAGGCTAGCATACAAAGCTGCTTCAATTTTATATGCAGAAGATCCCATACATGGTCTGGCGTGACAGCATGGAGAACCTGCCGTAAAGCACATGCTTACGAACATTAGGCGCGTTACTGATGATAGCAATTCCAAATCACGTCCTCTTAGTGTTTTAGTATCATCACAGGTTTATGATTGTAATAGTTGTGTCCTTATTGTTTTCTGGAACTTGTAAGAATTTATGTAAATAACCTTGGGGTCTTAAGATAGTGCAAACCGGTCGTCGGTTCCATATAAGATCCTGATGTATTTTAAGTAAAAAAGACTTAAGTAGTTTGTAACAAAGGGTCTCTTTCCCAAATGCTAGGGAGAGCTTGTCCCAAGCGGTTACTTCCACGAAGTACATCATGGTATTAGTTAAACAAAAATCTCGTTGTAAATTTAGTTCTCGTGAGATTCTAATTCACATAGCCTGCATCTTTACTTTCAAGATGTGCAACAACTGTATCTGTATGAATTTACTCGTGAGCTTGAATATGATGAATGAGATCAAACTCTTAACATGTCAATGTAGGAAACCAAATAAATTAATCTCGAGTTCAAGGCCAGCTGGTGAACTTCGTTATGGGTCTTGATAAAAACATGGCTCGTGTATTTTGGAATCAAGATTTGATAGGAACCAAATGCAGATTTCCTTGAACTTTTTGAAATTCCTTGCACTATTGATCACGTGGAAATACCCCGTAAAGATGTCATAGTGCGATTCAAATACTCTTTTGCTAAAAATCAGTGCATTCGAGAATGAGATCCTCGTATCTTGAAAGGAAACTAAAATAGCCTGAAAGTTGACAATTCCTTTGAATCTCTGCAACAACCTTCTTCATAGGACAAAACGAACAAGCGGGTTGAACGGTTAGATATGTACAATGATCGACTATGAGGAACGCCATCTCCTCTCGATATTACCACGTCTGTACAAATTGGTTAGTCACAAAAAAAGGTATAAATATTAAAATAAAGTCGAATAACAATAGAAAATGCGCAAAAAGAGGTGGTATCTCGTGGTCAAAAATTAGGGTGCAACAGATGCCCCTATTTAAGTTACTCCTATCCGGAGATATGGAGATTGAAATCTCCGTCTCGACGAGGTAGGAGGGGCTTAAATACGAACATTGCACGAATTTTTGGCCCCAAGAAGCCACCGAATGCAAATGATATGCAATGATATGAAATGATATGAGATGCAAGACAGAGAGGTCCTGTGGAGGGAAGACGTCACAGGAACAAACTTCACTGGGGAATCTCCAGAAGTATAATAATACCTCGTACACTAGGGACATGGTGATGGGGAAGAATTTTGTAGTCGAAAGATATGCTTATCACCATAACGTGGTGGTCGGTGACAATCCAAATGAATTGAGTCGATGGTTCATTTTTATTTGTATTCTTCCTTTTTTTTTCTGTTTTTTTTTATATCTTTCCTTTTGGAACTCAACTTGAAAATGTGCGACTTCCCTTAGCGTCACGATAAGGATACCACGAGCTGGTTTCAATCTCTTCCTGAAATGTCGAAATCTTGTAGGTGGTAGAATCACTGTAGTTTGTAGATGTCGTTGTAGATGTTATTGTAGAACTTCCCCGAACATCATGATATGGGAATCATGAGCTGGTCTCGGTTTCTGATGTAGGACTTCCCCGAACGTCATGATATGGGAATCATGAGCTGGTCTCGGTCTCTGATGTAGGACCTCCCCGAGCGTCGTGATGTGGGAATCATGAGTTGGTCTCAGTCTTTACTTGAAATGTTGGAAAATTTGTAGATTGTAGAATCATTGTAATTTGTAGTAGTAGTTGTTGCAGATGTAATTGTAGTTGTCATTGTGGACTGTAGTTGTCGTTGTAGATGTAAAGTTTCATCGGGGATCTTCGGAAGAAATGTGAGCCGGTTGAATTGTAATGTATGTCTTCTCAAATAAAGAGACTGTTGCGATAAACATCTTCGACTTCTTCAGGGAGATGTCACTTGACGGAAGTAAACTCGTATGATGAACTCGCTGGGGAATAAATTCCTGAGGAGCATCCTGACTGTTGCAAAAGTGTATGATTTCTCAAATAAAGAGAAATATCTGTAAGCTTTCCCATTTACCAAGTTGATAATCACTGGAGATGGACAAACTGTCTTGTGGAGATGAAAACCTGATTGAAATGAGTTACTCGAATAAAGAGCTGCTTGCAATTCAGATGTACATTGTTGAGAAGTTCTGATAACACTGTTGGATAAATGCACCTTTATAAAGATTCCTCCTGGGGACTGAGTGCAAAATAAATGCACACTTAATCCAAACTCAAAAGTTGGAGATGTCCACAATGTGATTGCCAAGGACCGAAGTTCAATTCAGGAAATATCTGAAGAGAAACTGTCAAGCAAGACTCGACCATTGAGGCATGAACTCAAATGGGATATGCTGAAACAACCGTCTTCCCTGAGGATCAATCTTCGTGGGGAAACAGAAATATTATGCTTTTTCTGCCTAGGGCTGACAACTCTAATTGGAAGGAGAAGACGCGCCCAACCACTCGGGGATAACTACAACCAAAGCGACAGAACAAACACAAAGATGTAAAATGCACATCCCATGCTATCTATCAATATGTTATGCATATGCTTATGCTGTCAAAACAAAGGAAAAGAAGCAACCAGAGATAAACATATCGGAACAAACATCGGACCAATCTTCAAAGATAGGAGTATCACTGGGGATAGGTGGAGAACCAAATACGGGATCACACTCCTACTTCAAGGCCTCAAAACTTCTTCTTATGGGGAATGGAGAATATTCCACTTGGGGATGTAACATTTTGATCAATCTTAATTACCCTGTTGAGGATGAGAATGAAGATCTACCAGGGGTGGATCAAACTCATAGCTGTAGAGACTTCATGGATAAGAATAAGTATCCGCTTTACTGGAGAGACTCATGCTGGAGAAGATCGAAGTCGTAGAAGGTCCATTGAGGGGTAAAACACGTCCATTTCATTGGGAATATGAAGTCGGAGAAGCAAATCACTGAGGATTAGAATATCATCTACTTCATTGGGGAAGTGAAGTTGATCAGATCACTAGGAATTCTTGCATTGAAAAGCTTCATCGAAGAATTGTTATGACCACCAAAAAAATAACAATTTATCGGGGACATGAGGAAAGTTGTAAGAACAAAGTAGCTTAGCACTGACGAACTGCGTAATAGTCGCCATTCGAATAATAGTTGTTGCACATGGACAAGATGATCTTTACGTCTCAAATTCCCCAAGTCATATGGTTATGAGAAGAAGTCATTCTGAGAGGATTTTACAGAAAACATGGCGTCCCATTATTTTCAAACTCTCTAGAGATTTGCCGAATCTCGACGTAACTGACCCTGATTGATGGTACTATGAATAAGTCTTCTGGAATAGATCTCTAGATGAAGTCAAATTTGCATAGAATAACCACTTGGGAATAACTTGCCCCAGGTCGACAGAGTCTTCAAATTTTAGTAGAACAAGCTTAATGTTGATACTCAGGTGTAAACTTTCTATGCCTTCGGCAAAGATCAACACGTATGAAATGTTGATTCTGAAACCATTAATGCAACATATATGTTTGTCTTGAAGTTTTGAAAAGAGATATCCCAATAACTTTTGACCGAAATCACTAGTTAGGATATGAAATTATTTTTATAAAGCCAACAAAATATTCAGCGTAGCTCATAGGAGTCAGGAAACGTTATCTCATCAAGTATGCTTTCAAAGTAATCCTTACTTCAATTAGGACTTTGAAGGTTATATTATTTGTAAAACAAAGATATAAGGGTCAAAGTATATTCGTACCCATCCATTTTTTAAAGATGCTCACCTTTTTTGAAAACTTAGGTGCTCAATCAAGCTGACTGAAAATTTCTCTAGGTTAAAATGAGGTTGAAAGATAGTTAGAGAGGGATTAACCGCTTTATGTCTAGTTTTGAAAAAAAATGCCTTACATGATCAGTAGGATTTTATTCGAAAGCATACCACGAGGGGGATCTTGCGTTTTACTTCGTCATCCTCCTTCCAATTATTCGCCAAGGTGAGAGAATTGGGTATAGTCGGCGTTATAAATTATGAAAAACATTTTACGAGTGAAACGAATGGGTTTCTTCAAGACAAACGCTTATCACACTACTTATTAAAAATAACATGTTCTTACATGCCAATTATGCTTTTAATCAAAGAAACAAAACACACACAAGCAGACAAACAAACAGTCGATCAATATAAAAGTGTTCCATTCATGACTGGTCTTTCTCCTTTGAAAGTCAACACTTCACTATCAATCATTTCTTGAACTTTCTCTTAAAAAACTTTGCATTCTTCAATCGAATGCCCCAACACTCCATCATGAAATTCACAGCTGGCATTCGAGTTGAACCACAGTGGATGAGATTTCATGATTCTAGTCTTTCTGGGTGTCATCGCCGAGTTTTGGATGAAATAAGACCATAGTTGACTGTAGGTCATCGGGATGAGATCAAACCAGCGAGTTTCTTCTTTTGGAATACTTAGAGGTGCCTTATGATTCTGAAAGCGTCTTCGAACCTGTCGATTCTGATGCTGATTTGGAGATATCAACCTTCGCATATGAGGTACTCGCCGTCTGCGCTGAGCAGGCGCCACATACTGATGTTGAGGATAAGGTATTGGAACTGGATCTGACAGGATTGCATTAACATCAACATTTCCTTTCTCTAGGGAATCATCAACTGAAATCTCTTCGTCAGTTTGGTTATCCAAATCATCTTGAATTCTTCCATTTTTGAGCGCATTCTCAATGTTTACTCCGACTTCCACAATTTTGGAGAAATCTAATGGCATAATGCCTACCATCCTAACATAATAAGAGTCTGGTAGTGTTCTTAGAAACATCTTGGTTAAATCTTCCTCTGGAAGTGGTGGACGAACTTGGGCTGCCAACTCTTTCCATCGCTGAGCATATTCCCTAAAAGATTCATCATCATTCTTACTCATTCCTTCTAGTTGATCACTGTCTGGAGCCACATCCAAATTATAATCGTATTGCTTCACAAAAGCATCAACTAAGTTTCTCCAAGACTGAATTTTATTCCTTTGAAGCTTCATATACCATATCAATGATGCCCCAGATAAGCTTTCTTGAAAGCAGTGAATCATCAATTGTTCATCGTTAACATAAGCAGCCATTTTTCGACAAAACATCGTCAAATGGTATCTTGGGCAACTAATACCCTTGTATACTTCGAAGACAGGCATCTTGAACTTCGGAGGAATAGTTACGCCCGGAACCAAACATAGATCTTGAGCATCAAGATTAGATGCATTTGCTCCTTTCACCATTTTCAATTGTTCTTCGAAATTACAAAATTCTTTTTCTATGGCTATAACTTTAGTACGAACATTCTGAGGATTAGGTACAGGCCATAGAGGCTGGGAAGTTTGAACAACCAGGTCATCTTGCACAGGCTGAGGTCGAGTAGGAATATCCACTTGTTGAACATTATCGTCAGAGGGAAGATCAAATAATGGATTGGTCACTTTCGCTTGCGCGAAAATAAGGTGCCGGCATGACAGAAGAGTCGCCACCTTTCGTTATTTACCCCTCAGAGCGGGAAAGGAAACGATCGGAGAAACCTGACGAAAAAGGGTAAGACAAGGTCATCGCAACCATTGTCTGGGTTCGGGAGTCGGTTACACAAAGGGAAGGTATTAGCACCCCTCACGTCCGTCGTACTCGACGGGATCCTCGCTTGTTGGTTTACTTGGACGGGTTGGTTTTATTCTATCTACCTATCAAGGTTGGCTTAAAAAGAAAATAAAAATGACTCGGCAAAGCGTCGCACTTTATGCCTACGTATTCCCGTCTGGAACGAGAAATCAGAGTCAACGTAGTTCGGCCTACGAAGGATTATGGGGGAAGGTAGCTCGCCAAGACATCGCCATCTTGTGTCTACGTACTCTCAACAGGCATGAGAGATCAGAGCTCACGTAGTTCGGGAAACTACGGTTTATTTCCTGTTTTTACGAAAGAAGTGTTTTTTATTGTGTTTGCGATTTCAACCGCACAAGAGACTATGACCTGAGAGTGAATGCGCCGCATGTCACCCAAAGGGTACCATACTAAACATCCAGACTATGGAAAAGAAACTCTCCCACAATCCTTCCTCAGATAGCTTAAGGCTCGTGACGTACGAAAGAAATCATTCATGATTACTGTATCTTAAACTGTTTTGAGATGAGAAGAGAACAGGCCCAACTAGGAGGGAGACTATCAAGTCCTACTGTTATCATGCCATGGATTCATCCTATGGTTGAGGTTTGAACAGGGAACTCCTAGAAGTTGTCATGCATAGGTTTCAACCTAAAAGTCTATCATCAAATCCTTATCAAAGGAAATGAGAGTCCTAAGGGATCATGTCAATGATACGCCAAAACAGACAAAGCATCAGCTTAACAGTAAAATGCATGCAATGCAAGTGAGGGAGGAAATGTGTGTGGGGCTTCAGCCTCCACAAGCTCGTCTCGACCTCAAGCCAGTCATGAAATAACAGTAATCATACTGAAATATAAACAACATGCTATCAAGCAATAAACAGTAAACTGCAATCATACAGATAAAATAAATGAAATGCCATCAGGCAAACAAACCACATGGGCAAGGGAGCTAGGCTCTACCGAATACCCACAAGCAAAGCCACGCAATAACAATACAAGCAGGGGGAGCAACTCAACCTCTAATGCAATCATGCTCCTAGACTGAACTTATTCTAGATGAACTTATTCTAATGCAACAGACAAATCAAGCAAAACAAACAATACAGAAAAGAAAAACAGAAGAAAGCCTCAGCTCCTCCAGCAGCTACTCAGTCTTCAGACTTCAATCATCAACTGCTTTCCAGGTATCAACCCTACAACATGAGTATCAACTCATCTTCTCCCTTAAGCTTCAGATTTTTTGATCAGCTCCACCCTCAGGCTTCACTATCTTCAGGGATATTCAGGTATCAACTTGATCTTCACAAAGTCTTCAGACTTCAACAATCTCTAAGGAATCATCCTCTTCAAAGCTTCAGCTTCTATCTTCAATGGCTTTTAGATCTTCAATCAAATCTTCAATACTCCTTATTGCTTTCTTTATCTTCAACAACCCAAATGCTCCATCAAACAAGACTCAGTCAACAAGATGAGGTGAGGATGTTAAAGTGCTCACTGACTTCCAAAGGATGCCATTAAGGACTTAACATCAAAGGGAAAGGCTCTCTCAAAGTTCTACCTCATAGGGCAAGGTCACTAATCCCTCCAAAGGAGAGAGGTGAATACCCTTAAGGGACTTTATATCATAGAGAAGGAAGGAGGTGGACAAGACACTCCTTGTTTATTGAATGGAATTATTCTATCTAAAGCTCTACCTATGTACTTATGATCCTATAAACAGAACAAACAAAAGCTAAAACTAAACTCCTCCTCAAGGTCTTCAAAGTCTTCAATGATGATCCACAAGGTCTTCAACTCAATCTTCAATGCTCACACACTCAAAAGAGAAGGAAAGAAAGTAGAACAATACAAACTATCCCCTTAAGCAACACACATACTATCCATACATTCAAAAATCAATTAAAAATACTAAAATACTATATAATACTCTAGTAAAATTCTAAGGGATTCTATACATACCTACCCTTAACCCATATATTCCCCATACACTAATTTGGCCTATAAAACCCAAAACAAAATTGTTCAAATCTATTTATGGTGGATAAAACCCTAATTTTGGTTACTCCAATGCTAGCCTAAACAAACTAATCAAATTTTACCCTAAAAATCATGAATTAAATCCTCTGGGAACTATGATTCAATATCTAATTATGCCAAAAATAATGACTCAAAAATCCTAAGGGAAGGTCCTAAAATAAATTCTACAAAATTAAGTATTAACATAAGATCAATTAAAAAGACTATTTACAAGAATAATATGCTAAAAATATAAAAAGAAAATAAAATGCCAATTTTATTTATCTATATTCTTCTAGACAAAATTATGAACATGTAGAAAAAACAAGCATTAAAAAATAATCATTTTTGAATTTTATATGATTTTTATAAAATGCTAAAATATTAAAAGAAATTAAAAATGAGAAATTATAAGAAAAATGGGCTGGGGGTGTCAATAGAAGAAGCGCCCAGTTATTATCATGATGGGCTGAGAACCTGGGGGTGCACGTAGCAATCTTGGTTAGGCCCATGCGCTCAGAAAAATTAAAAGAAAAATTAAAGAAAAATTGAAAAAGCCACGGTGCAATTAGCAACAATTCTACGTTTAAATTTGAATTGGGCCAAGCGAGGGGGTGTGAGTATCAAGAAGTTCTGAGGCCCAGGATTCACAACTAATTCAAACGGTGCGTTTTGGTGTTGGAATTTCCCTCCGCTTTCAGAATTAAATTGTGGCCGTGCAATGAGGTGATTAAGTCAAATATCCAGGACGATCCAGCGGTGGAGGCTCATCGTCCCCAAGTGAGCTAGGGTTTTCAGACACGATCACTCCATGCATGAGATTTCAATCCATTCGTTCTTCCTTGTTCCTCGATGAAATTCGAAACTTCCAAAAGCAAAGATGACCTACTGATTGCCAAGAACACGATGGTGCCAACAATTTTCACTGAAGCTACTTGTATCACTCTAACAGAACGCATCAACATTAGGGTTTCACCATTTTTCTCTGTAATCAACTCTGCTAGATCTTCAAACTAATGACATAAACTTGTTCTTCATGTTACCCTAACCAATCTATGCTATATCATATCCATTAAAACTCAATACACAGCTTGTTTTACAATCTTGAAAAAATCGTGACCTGCCACGAAACCTTATGCCAAGCTCTCTACTTCTCAGAACATCATCAACTAACCTAGCATGCTATCTTTCCACCTAGAAATCTAATAGAAAGGACCTAAATATGGAGGTATGATGAAGAACACCAACCTGTCAAATATAAATGGTGAGTGATGTTAGGGCTTGATTCAAGACTTGTAATCTCCTTCAGATGCTCCTCCAATGGTGGATATCTTTCTGTTTGCAAGAATTGTGATGGATGAGGCTTGTAGAGATCAAATCGAGCTTGACTTGCACTTGAAGAAAACCTTGGATATCTCTTTCTCCTCTCACTCTTCACCAATGGATTCAGCAACTTTCACCAACCTTTTCCTCATTGTGATCTACTCTTTTTATAACAGCCAATGGAAGAGTCTAGAAACTTATGGAATCACCTAGAAAGTTTTAGAATTTCTCATGAAGTGATACATTGTATATCCCTTCATCTCATGCATTAAGCTTGTAATTTTGCTTTAAAATCTCCCCTTGTGAGATATTGAGAAGGAGTGTGTGAAAAACAAGCCTTGGTTTTGCCTTATGTGAAGATTTGCAAGTTGCCTTATGATGCAAGAATCAAAATTACAAAGCAACCTCCATTTTTAAGCTTCAAATCAAAAATCTACTTGAACCATTGTTTTTAAAATGATGTTGGGAGTCAAAATGACATATTGGATGACCTATTTTGGATTTGTGGATCTCCCAAACCAAATTCCAACTTGGATCCATTTAACTTATAAGTCATTTTTTAGGTCATTTTTACCCAATCTTGTAAATCCTTGCTACAAGCTTTTTCAACAACTCATGAACACTTTTCTAGGCTTAAAATCCCATTTTAAACAACTTTGATGTTTTGAGTTTTTTCATTTGAGGCTTGGAAATAGGAGATATGGCCTTTGCTTAAAATGACCTATAACTTCCAAATGACCAAAATACCCCTGTCTTGTTCAAACCATAAGTTGAGTTATACAAATCCTATCAAGGACTTATAGTACTCTCTAGAAAGCTAAGAAGATGCTCTTCAACATTCATGTTGACCAAGAAATCATAGGAATCATCTTACTAGGACAAACGTTGTCTGCAAGTTGGGTGACTTTCAAGGACCCAGATTCACACACCTCAGCTGACCTGTAATTTGTCAAAACCATAACTTGAGCTATGCACATCCTATCAAGGACTTCCACCACTCAAATTAAAGCTAAGAACAAGCTATACAACATTCATGTTGTGGGGGAGATGAGATATCAATCACATCTTGAGCTAAAACTGCCTGGAAGATAGGGATCAAATTAGGGTTTTTTCACTGACAATCCTTAGAAACCCTAACTCAAAACTTCTCAAACTCCTTAATCATGATGAGTTGGTCTAGGAATCATCTTTATAACATCTCCATACATCATTCCATGATCTCATGGCCCTTGGATTAGGTCTCAACCTTCTCCAACTCTTCAGCTGATCTAGGATTGACCCATTCAAAACCCTAATTCTACCATTCATGGTTGAATCTTCTGAATTCTTGCACAATGACTTCTCTGGGCTTCATGATGGCTTTCAATACATCTCATAAACTTTCTAAAAGCTTCAAGTTCATTCTCAAAGTCTCAGAATCATCTGAGGAGCTCCCACAACTCTCAAGCTGTGAAGCACACTACCTTGGTTTCAACCAATTCCTCTGAGGATCTCTTGAACTTCCTGATGAAGATATCAACTTTCAAACACTTCATGGGTGAATAAATGTTGGTCAAATTTTGGGGTGCAACAGTCACAATTCTGAAGCTAGTTATAGAATCCATATCTTTTGTTCTCTTTCCTATCCTTTGGTAATACTTCGAGCTTGGTCAGATGGTCGAAATGTCAGCTGACAGACAAAGAACAGAAGACCGGGTGAGCCACGGAAGAGGAGAGACACATGCATATGCAAGATGCTAAATGCGGGATGCTATGCAAAAATGCAGAAATGCAGAGAAATGAAAGGTTTCATGGAACTCAAGTTCTTATAAACGTTACAGAATACCATAGAAAATTCATTTGTTGTTTTTTTGATAATGGATTACAGGGAAACATTCTTATAAGAGTCCTAACATAATAGCTAGATAAAAGCTAGAAAAAGTCCTAAGGAAGTCCTTCACATGCTTGTTTCTCTAACTGGATCTTCTTGAAGATAACTTTTCCATGATCAACGTCTAAAGATTAGTTTGATAGAGGAAAATAAATCCTCCATCCCTTCTTTTGTTCTTGTTGGAAAGTGAGAAATGAATCCCTCGTTTATTTGGATCTTCAATGACAATGAGAGTCCCTTGAGCTTCTAATGATCCTCCATGATAAAGGGAGCTTCTTGTATTTGTCTTTTGAGTTTTCTTCAATCTGAGTTCCTACTTCCTTAGGTCATCCAAGTTAGGACTCTTAAAATAATATTTCAAAATATTTTCTTTTGTAATCCTTATTGGTTTCTGTAATGTTTATAAATAAACTAAGAATCCCATGAAACCAATGCGATGTGATGCTGTATGATGCAACAAACACAAGTAAGCACATAGGGACACATAAAGATAAACAAACAAGGGGGACCCTAGGTTTGCAAGTTCGGGTGTAGAACTTTATCTCACCACTCAAGAATAATACCCAAAAAAGGACAAACATAAGAGAAAATAGACAGTTAAGCAAGTAAGCAGATATGTAAGGCAATAAACAAGATAAATAAAGCAAGATAGGGAAACCCACTAGGAAGGGTCCCCAGTGAAGTCGCCATTTCTGTCGCAGTGAAATTTGGATACCAGACTATTGATTAGTTTGAATCGTTATTCAATTTGCAACCGAACTTTGATTTGTCCAAAGGAAGGGATAAATATCGAAATTCCCACAATGCAATGCAAATGCAAGGTTTAGATTATTTAGGTTCAGGGGTTGGTTAAACTTAGGGAAGGTACTAGCATCCTAAGTTTCTGTAGTACTCTACAGGAACCTCTTGTTTTATGCTGTTTATTACTAAGTGTTATCTGCTTAAAGGATTAGAGACCCTAGTGGTTTATATCTAAGTATACTCGATAAGATGTCGCATCTTATGCCTACATATCCTTACGGGAGTGGAATTAGAGTATTTGTAGTTCCCCTAAAGGGTTTGAGGAGTTCTTTGACTGTGGTCAAAGTTCCTACGGGTTTAGGGTAGTTGTTTGATTGATTTTAGGAGAAGAGATGTGTCTTCCTTTTAAGGGAGATGTAACCACCACAAGTGTAAAGGGGGTTGTAGGAAAATAGTCTTAGCATCGTCTTAAGAAAAGGGCTTAAGTACTCAGATTGTTTGACGAGTATGCCTTTATCACTCTTAAGGCAAAGTTCCTACATGTTTGATTGTATTATTGTGGGGGTGGAGATTATATCTCACTTAAGATGATTAACATCTATTCTCTATTGTGTTTGAAAAAGTTGTATAGTGTTATTTGTTTTATCTAAGTTGTAAAGATAATGGTCCTTCCTATGGGGTAGGATCTATCTTAAGCGATCAACTTGAATGGAATCAAGGATCGTGGGGAAATGATGCAAATGACGTGCACTACACACAAGTGTTGACTCATGTGTAGGTTTTTCCTTTGGACGATTATGCAGTAATGCGATAAAATAAATTGCGGTAAAGTAAATTACTGTAAGATAAATTGCGGAAATAAAAAGGGCAAATAGGTAAATCATACATGTACGCATGAAAGCGCTGAAGTGTAGGTGCCAGTGTCGTGAATGTGAGTGCGCACGATTAATCGTATTTTAAGCTGTTGATTGATTTCAAATGATTTGATTTTAGTTCGAATTATAAGGAAATGTTGATTTGACTTTGAATGAGATGATTTTAAGAAAGGTTGGATGGATTGGTTTTATTTATTCAACAAAAGTTAAGTCGCTAGCCGAAAGGTTTTCTTAAGTTGTCAAAAATAGCTTAACAGGTAGGTATAAATTATTAATATTTTCTTGTTATAAAAAGAGAGATCTTTGTTTTAAGTTATTATATAAAAAATTGTTTTTATCGATAATATGTCACGACGCGAGTTTTTTTTTTAAAAATAAAGATAGTTTTGTTATTAATTAAGAAATGGTTTTTTTATTATATTATAAGGATTATTAAATAAAAGGATTTTTATTTTTGAGTTACCATAAAAGCAGTTGGTTTAGATTTAAAAAGAAATGTTATTACAATTACTAAGGGATTATTTTAGATAAAAAGGTTTGTTTTAGTTATTAATAAAAGAAAAAAAAAGAGGTTAATTAAATAAAAGGATAAAGGCTAATTCTCATTGATAAAAGATTATAATTTATTTTTAAAAGATTACTTAATAATTGGTTAAAAAGTTAGACTATTGATTAAAGTAATTAGGCATGGTTAACGTGTGGTAATGTGTATGTGTGTGTGTGTGGTGATTATCTCAATTAACAAATTACAAAATAATAAAAACGAATAAATAAAAAACGCAAAAAAAAGGACGGGAACCCTAGGTCCCAAATTGGCCCTTCTTTCCCAGTCGATCGCGTCTCTCCCTTTCTCATCCCCGATCATAATCGTTTTCTTTCGTTCATTCCTACCATGTTTCTAACCTGAAAACGAAGCAAGCAACATCAATAGTTTAAAATCGTGAAGGGAATAAGGTGTTACCGACAATGGATGACCGCGACGGCGATGGTGATCGAAGATTTACGGTGATCCACGTTTCGCAAAGGTTGCGGTTGATGGAGATCTGGGATTCGCGGCGAGCGGTGGTGGCTGGTGATCGTTCCTTCACCGGAGAAGATGAGCTTCTTTTCCATCAATCTTTTATGTTTTCAGAAGAAGGATTTTTGTGTGATGATTTCCCTGGTTGTTCCTTTCACGATTCCCCCTCTTTCTTTTCGTTTTCATTCTTCCTTTATATAGGCTCCAAGTGGGATTAAAGTCTGATTGAAAAACAAATGAATGCTAATGATGATCAATTTAGGGTTTCTGGATTGGGCTGAGTCTAATTTGAAAACTTTCCCAATTCATCTGATTGTTGTAATGAGCCATTGAATGATAAATCAATTTCTGGTTTCTGTGATTTGGTTTTGAGATTGGATTTGATTTGATTCTGAATGGGATATTCTCTCTTCAAGGAATATCCTCTATCGGTTATTTTTTCAATTGCTGATTTGCGTTGATGTTTTGACAGGTGCGAATAGTGAAGGTGTTGGGCCGGGAAAAAAAGTGGATTAGCGGCCCAGAGGGGAGGAGCTCGGGTTTGACGTGTGTATCCTGGGGAAATTGCAGTTGGTCCTTGCAACAGCAGTAGTCATGGGCCTTTGCTTCAAGATGGAGCTTGGGATTGTTGTAAAGATTGAGGTTCACTGAATGTTCCGTCTAACAGACCCAACATAGAAACTACCATGAAATGTGCTTAGGTATATATCTTGTTAACTGGTTTCCTTCTGGTGCGCATGGTTTTCTAGTCATGGTTTTGAAATGAAAATTGTGAGTTATGCATTTAGTTGCATGGATATTGTTTGGATTTGAGGTGTTTGATTAGGTTTGCGATCTTGTGAATCTGTTTTGGTATGGTCTCGCCTGGGAAATAAACTTGGAATTAATCCTGTTTCTATAGTTGTCTTTTCGAATCCAATCTTCAATCCATTTGAGCTTTGATGTAGTGTATTTCATATGCAGGTTTTGATTTGTTCCTTGTAAAGTTCAACCTGTTAATGTTCACGAATTTGCGATTTACGTAGGATGCTTATGAATTCCATATCAACTGCCAGAGCCTCCCCTGTAATGTAAGCACTTGATGGTGTACCAGAATTCATGTCGCCGATGTACCTTGATTCATATCAACTTCGTGCGCAGAATAGTATGCTTAAATTAACCATTGATGCTCTTATGATTTGCAGCGGACTTACGGATTTTCCTGAAGCGGAGAGGCAGTCCTTCAATTATGTGGTTTATGTGGATCGCTATGTTGGCGGGAAAGCGGCAATTATTGATGTTGGTCTCAATTTGGTCTGAGCAGTACGTAGTCAAGATTTCTCATTGACAAGGCTAAGTCTTCCTATAGTGTTTGGAAAAGATGGAAATGAGGTTAGTCGCACGACCCGTGAAGTTGCTGGGATTCAATCAATGGGTCCATCTCTTCAATTGTAGATACTTGAATGTAATTACGTCGACCTGTAGAAATATAATGCAATTCCTTCCTTGCGATCATAATTCTACTGCTTTCGTAATTCGTGTTGAGGTTCTATTCTCCTTTCGCAGGTGGTTAACAAATTTTGAGTACTATGTTCTGGTGGCTTTGGATTGGTTCTGATGCAGCAGCTGCAGTTCTGATTTCCAATGTCTCATGAGGTAAGCACTTCTCTTCTCGTGACGGAACCAACATCCTCGCCTTTGGAATCATTCTGCTTTTACTAAGGATTGCTTTCTAACATCATCGTAAATTCTCCTCATTGTGCAGACCTGGTCCTTGAGGAATGGACTAATATTCCCTCAAGTTTAGGCCCATACATTTGGAGTCTTAGAATGGAGGCTAGAGGTTTGGGAAAAATTAGAGGTGGTTCTGCAATCTGGTTCGGGAACAAATCGATACGACCAACCTTTCATGATGTTACTCAAAAGCAGTCTTGTGTTTTACGACATGGCAGGAGAGGTTAGCATACAAAGTTACTTCAATTTTATATGCAGAAGATCCCATACATGGTCTGGCGTGACAGCATGGAGAACCTGCCGTAAAGCACATGCTTATGAACATTAGGCGCGTTACTGATGATAGCAATTCCAAATCACGTCCTCTTAGTGTTTTAGTATCATCACAGGTTTATGATTGTCAAAGTTGTGTCCTTATTGTTTTCTGGAACTTGTACGAATTTATGTAAATAACCTTGGGGTCTTAAGATAGTGCAAACCGGTCGTCGGTACCATATAAGATCCTGATGTATTTTAAGTAAAAAAGACTTGAGTAGTTTGTAACAAAGGGTCTCTTTCCCAAATGCTAGGGAGAGCTTGTCCCAAGCGGTTACTTCCACGAAGTACATCATGGTATTAGTTAAACAAAAATCTCGTTGTAAATTTAGTTCTCGTGAGATTCTAATTCGCATAGCCTGCATCTTTACTTTCAAGATGTGCAACAACTGTATCTGTATGAATTTACTCGTGAGCTTGAATATGATGAATGAGATCAAACTCTTAACATGTCAATGTAGGAAACCAAATAAATTAATCTCGAGTTCAAGGCCAGCTGGTGAACTTCGTTATGGGTCTTGATAAAAACTTGGCTCGTGTATTTTGGAATCAAGATTTGATAGGAACCAAATGCAGATTTCCTTGAACTTTTTGAAATTCCTTGCACTATTGATCACGTGGAAATACCCCATAACTAGGCCTCCTGAGCAATGAAGATGTCATAGTGCCATTCAAATACTCTTTTGCTAAAAATTAGCGCATTCGAGAATGAGATCCTCGTATCTTGAAAGGAAACTAAAATAGCCTGAAAGTTGACAATTCCTTTGAATCTCTGCAACAACCTTCTTCATAGAACAAAACGAACAAGCGGGTTGAACGGTTAGATATGTACAATGATCGACTATGAGGAACACCATCTCCTCTCGATATTACCACGTCTGCACAAATTGGTTAGTCACAAAAAAAGGTATAAATATAAAAATAAAGTCGAATAACAATAGAAAATGCGCAAAAAGAGGTGGTATCTCGTGGTCAAAAATTAGGGTGCAACACCGCGAAGTCGAAAACCTACACTGGGCGGCTTCGGCAAAAAAGGGTATCCTGGTGAATTGAAAACCCGCAAAGGGCGGTTCACGCAAAAGTTAGGGATTTAAAAAGCAAATGACTGCGGTCCGAATTTGATGTTGCATTGCTTTGTGGTTGGGAGAATACTTTGGGGATTCGTTTATCAAATACTATCTCTTCCGAAAGTTGAATACCGGGAAAGCGCCAGAGTCAGGCGAGTCATAGGAGGATCAGCTCATGATGTTTGTCTGCATCATGTTGCCGACATATGTGCAAATTTGATTTGTCATTGTATTTATGCTTCCTGTGCATACTTGTATATTTGTTGTGCGTAACTTCCTCTTTTCAGGAGTTACATCCAGTGTACAAAACTCTGCCTATTCAGGGGCCTAATCAATAAAACATGTTATTCAGTATTTGATACTTGTTCCTTACTGTTTTGTATGTGAAGAACACCAATGTTTTGATAAAATTAGCAGTTGCATAACGTTGCTGGCCCTTGCCAATAATTGCTAAAACTTCGGATTGACTGAAAATGATGTCACTGACGCTAACTTGAATAGATTTGATTGTATAGACTTGTTTTGTCTCGTTTGTGGTGTTGCAGGGTTCTTGTCCATGTGAAGTGGACGATCAGAAAATTGTAGTCCTAACCAGAGGCTCGTGACGAAAAGACTTGATCATTATGTGAAGTGAATCCCCACGCAGGTCGCGCTTCATTCCCTGAAGCTGAGATGACACTGGTCTTTACTGAAGAAGGATCAATTTCCCCAGCTAGTCGCTGCTTATCTAAAGGATATTCTCCAGCAGGTCAAGATTAATGCTCGCTACAAGATGTTTTATCTTCAGTCCCGAGTTTGTAAACTGTGGCCAGATGGTTTACTTTCCCCAGCAGGGTCATTTACCCTCAGCAGAGTTTGATAACTTTAAAGTTTGTAAGCTGTATTCAGACAGTGGTGTTTCTCCAAAAAAGGATTCTTTATCCTCAGCGGAGTCGTTTAATTTTCAGTGGATTGATAATTCCAGAGTTGTAAACTGTACTCAGACAGTTATTACTCCCAGTAGGGTTACTTATTCTCCCCCAGCGGAGTCACTCCCTGTTTTCAGCGGAGTTGGTCAATATCCCCCAGCAGAGTATTCTCTCCCCATCAAGTGTTATTCTTTCCTCCCCGTGGAAATTGAAGGTTTAAAGCTCTCCCCGGCAGAGTTCGTTGTATGTCCTGGCATTTATTTTGCCAGGATACTGGGTGGTACCGTTCCTTCCCCAGCAAGGTGGTATTTGTCCTCAGCATCCGTGTTGAAGCAAGCTTATTAGAGTTGTTCCTGGCAGCCGGAACCTGCATTTGCATTCGCATGCATTATCATATTTGCATCTACCCAGAAAACGCGTAGCATTCGATGCTGTATGGAACATTACGCCATTGTCAAACATACGCATTTTGAAACATTATTCAAGTTGGTTAACCTTTCGCTTTCAGGTGTGTTTCTCAACAGGAGTATGGAGTTTTAAAGAATAGAGATATCTTTTCAGACGATCAAGGTCTTGCCGCGCGACGTATGATGATGTGATTCAGTTTATTATCATCCCCACAGAGTTACTGGTTGAGGTTTTCTCATGTCCGATCAGCGGAAGGTTTTGTCAAGTTTGTTGCTGCAGTAGCATCTCAGGGTTCCATGAATCAAAATTTCAGAAGTGGTCGCTTGTTGTCAGAACGGGTGTCAGTCATTGGTTTTCAGAATATCCCCAGCCATGTTGATAGAATTTATTCGTGTTGACGAATTATTTCCTCCGTGTTGACGGAACGTGCATCCTGATGAGGACAATTTATGCCTATGTTGATAGGATTTGTTCGTGTTGACGAACTGCTCCCTCCGTGTTGACGGAATGTGCATCCTGATGAGGACAAGTTATGCCTATGTTGATAGGATTTCTTCGTGTTGACGAATCGACTCTCTCTGTGTTGACGGAATATGGAGTCCTGTTGAGGACGAAATTTGATTTCTCCGTGTTGACGGAATATGGAGTCCTGTTGAGGACGAAGTTTGATTTCTCCGTGTTGACAGAATATGGAGTCCTGTTGAGGACGAAGTTTGATTTCTCCGTGTTGGCGGAATATGGAGTCCTGATTAGGACAAGTTTTATTCCTCCGTGTTGACGGAATGTACGTCCTGATGAGGACAAGTTATGCCGGTGTTGATGAGATGTATTCGTGTTGACGAATTACTCCCTCCGTGTTGACGGAATGTGCGTCCTGATGAGGAAAATTTATGCTTATGTGGATAGGATTTCTGCGTGTTGACGAAGTGGGAGTTCAGATATGTACAAGAATAGTATTCTTATGATGATAGGACTTATTCGTGTTGATGAATCTATTTTTTCCTCGTGTTGACGAGACGTGAGTCCTGACGTGGACATTTAGTCCTATGTTGATAGGAGTTCCTCGTGTGGATAAGACGCAAATAAGATGTTATTTCCTATGCTGATAGGATCTCCTTGTGGTGACGAGATGCGGATAACTCATCCCCAGTGAAGTCGACAAGTTTTATTTCTCTCCGTGTTGACGGAATGAGGATTCCTGATGAGGACAAGTTTGATTTCTCCGTGCGGATGGAATGAGGAGTCCTGATGAGGGCAAGTTCTATTCCTATGATGATAGGATTTCTTCGTGATGACGAATTTATGGCTTTTCGTGTTGACGAAATTTAGAGGCAATTGTGGATAAGTTTTTTCCTGTGATGATGGGACCTTTACTCGTGTTGACGAATTTGTTTCTCTTCTGGTGTTGACAAGTTTAGTCCAGTTGTGGACAGAGGTATTTTTGCAAAGATGGTTCAGTACCTGTGGTGTTACATGGTGGGAGTCAAAATCAGAGTTTTTCTCCGACGAATGATCGGTTGTTACCGTAACAATCAGGTTCACTCGACGAATGTCGTTCCCCAAGCAGTGGTGCAGTTTATTTCCGCGGTTGGCAAATTTCAGGGTTTCTTTGGTATTCAACTGTCTCGTACCTCGAATGTTTGAAGGTCGTTCGCTCTTCATCCAGTCGGGTCCAAGCCGCTTGAATAGGGGCAGCTGTTGCACCCCAAAATTTTACCAACCGGTTCCCTTATCTGGTTTATGTTTCAACGCGTTCTGCATTCGCAGTCATATACTGCATGCATTGCATTTTTCTCAGTCAGATTGATTTTATCGGGATTACAGCCCCTGGCGTCTCAGGAAGTTCAGGCTGGTTTGAATAAATGTATTTTGAAAATTGGTGCTCGTTCCCTGTGTTTTCAGGCCATCTCGGTGCCCGGGTTTCGTTATGGGTGCGCAATCGTTTTGTAATCGAGTTAATCGGCCTCCTGGCAATGTTTAGGATTTTTTCTTTTATTTTCTAGATTTTTTTATGCATTTAATGGATTTTAATAGGGTTATTTGTTTTTTTTTACAGTAAATAGGTTAGTATTTTGCTTATAGAATTTAATAGATTTTTTTAATAGTTTTTTAGAGTTTTAAACAAATATTCTTTCTTTTTAGAGATTTAATAGATTTTAAAATTTTTTGGATATTAATTTCCTTTTAATAGATTTTTTTTTAAAATAGATATAAATAGATATTATTTTTCTTTTAATAGAATAGATTTTAAAAAATAGATATTAATGTTTTAGATGTTATTAGATTTTATTGATTTTTCAAATTTAATAGAATAGTTTTTTTTTTAAAAAAGGGGGA
This sequence comes from Lathyrus sativus, assembly GCA_963859935.3. NCBI lineage: Eukaryota > Viridiplantae > Streptophyta > Magnoliopsida > Fabales > Fabaceae > Lathyrus > Lathyrus sativus. Next base: position 274,542,586 of record OZ012739.1, read on the forward strand.
TTAAATGTTTTTAGATTTTTATTAGAGTTTATTTGATTTTTCAGATTTAATTAGATTTTTTTAAAAAATAGTTTTAGATATTAAATAGTATTTTTGTTTTTGTTTTTTTTTTATTAATTAGGATTTTATTGTTAATTTTCGTTTTAGGATTAATTAGGGTTAATTAGGGATTTTAATTAGATTTTAGTTAATTTTCGTTTTATGTTATTTAGAATTTTATTATTAAATTTTTGTTTAGTTAATTGGTTTAATTTTCATGTTTTGTTTAGTCCTTAATCATGTTTAAGTCACTGGATTAGCAATTGGGCCAATTATCCAAGTTAGAAAGCCCAGTCCAAGGTCCATTTTCGAACGCCACTTGTCACTATAAGAGCAGTGCCACGCATGTACCCCACCTCTTAGCCACCTCATTTCTCAGACCCCACTCTCTCTGCCACCTAGCACCCACACGCGTCTCTTTCTCCTCTCTCTCCACTCCCACGTGTCCTTCCCTCCCTCCTCCCTCTGACACGCGTCTACCCGCCGGTCCATTCACCGCCGGCCATGCAAAGCTCCCGGTGACCATCCTAACCGTCACCGCCGACCGCCGTAACACCCCTCTAACCGTCACCGGAAAACCAAATTTCGCCGAAAAATGCTAATCCTCATCTTCTCCGATCCAGATTCATCATCAGAATCATCAACCTCTCAGGATTCGCTAGTGATTTTCCAGAAGTCTTCAACAAGTGTTCGTTCGTCAACATCAATGTTCGTCTGAATTTTTTAGGAATCATCAATAGGCTCGTACGATCTGGAACTCTGGGTGTTCATCCTCCATTAACTTTCCTGAAAATTGATCAAGAACTTTCATCATCATCTGGATTCGCGAAGAACACTCGTCAACACACAATCTTCAACAACCTCCGATCAAGACCTTCAACGACTCTCATCAACGCATCAAGCTTGTTTGACTCTCCATCTTCGTGAAAGAATTCCAGCAATTATTCCGACCTACTCCGAATCTTCAACAAGTCCTTTTACATCAAGATCGTCATCCGTCCGGTAACACCAAGCTCCTTCGTGCACCTCCAGAAACGTAAGTTTCAACCATCGTCGTTCAGCAAGTTCGCCCGATGCTTCAAGATCCGTCAATCTACGAACTCCTTCTCCTCAAGAACTTTCAAGATATTCTTCCAAACGTCGCCATCTTCGTCGCATCACCAGGTTTGATCACTTTCTCGAACCCTTGAGCTTGCTGTTGGTTAAATCTGTAGGGTTAGGCTTGGTGTGGTTAGGATAAGAGGAACTTCTGTATCTGTGAAGATAGATTGAGGTTAGATTAGGATGAGGTAACCGGAGTTGAAGATTGGATTAGTTTAGTTGGGGAGGGTGTTTGAGAGAGTCTCAGAGAGAGAGAGTTTAGGGTAGCGGCGCTAGGGTTTCGGGGAAGAGGGCAATGAACAGTAGCGAGAAGATTTAAGAGAGGTTAGTTTTATTTGGCTGAGGATGAGTGGGAGTGGGCTCGGGCATTAGGCCCAGTCACAAGAATACTGATCATACTCCCATGTTTTCCCTTGACACCCCCCTCCCCTGGTGTGAAATTTTGTTTGGGCCTAGCAGATTTGCTACTCGCACTCCCCCTTTGGGGCCCAACCTGGATGCAAAGCGAATTCGTCGTTATAGCCCCCCCCCCCCCCCCCCCCCCCCCCGTTTTTTTTTGTGTGTGGTGTTTTTCGGAAATAGATTGGGCCCAGCACAGTGTTATCTGCACCTCCCCTTCCTGGGCCCAATGGATTCCTGCAGTGTAGAATAATTGCTTTTGCCACCCCCTGTTTTAATTGAATTTTCTTTTTATTTCATATTTGCATATAGTTTACAAAATAAATCATAATAAATCCAAAATTAATTAGAAAAATATTTCAAAAATACCTCCATGATCTTGGATTTATTTGTGATTTTATGAAAATAATAAATTTCATATTCACCCATTTTTCAATTTAGTTTGATTTTTCCCATTTTATTAATTTCTTTAATTTGGTACATTTGATACATGTTTTTTGTAAATTTTCTTGTGACCAATTGGTGAATAGTTTTGAGTTGATTCTTGTTGGGTTGATTAGATTAGAAGTATAGATTCCCTTAGAGATTTATTCCACATTTTGTGGATTAATCTTGATTAGTTTTGATTAGAGAACATTAGGGTGATAGTATTAGGGTTAAACTCAACATAGGTGCATTATAACATTTTATTTTGGGGTTTTTAGCATGAATTAGGTTCTGGGACATATAAGGTATGTAGGGTAGATGTAGAAATCCCCTTATAATTAATCTTAGAATTTTAAATACTATAGTACTATTTTTAGTATATTTTACAAATGGAGTGATTGTTTGGTGTTCCCACTTTGGGTTTATTTTTGTTTGCTTGGGCTTTTGGGCTTTTCTATGGGGTATGGGGCTTGGTTGGAGCTTGTGGAGCATGAAGAATAAAAGGTGTTGATTGAAGACAAAAGAAGATCCTTGGAGCTTGGAGATTGAAGGTGTTGATTGAAGACATAGGAGATAGGAGATAGGTAAAGCCTTAGAATAGAACAAATTCTTTGTACAAACATGGTAAGCTTCTTGTGCTTCCATTCCTCTCTATGACATAAAGTCCCTCTATGGTATTCACCACCCTCCTTTGGAGGGATAAGTGGCCTTACCTTAGAGGTAGAATTTTGAGAGAACCACTCTTCTATAATGTTAAACTGTTTGTAGGCTTCCTTTGGTAGTCAATGAACTGTTTAACATTCAACTCATCTTGTTAAGTGACTATCATCTAGGAGAGCTTGCCTTGAAGAAAGAAGCCATTGAAGATAGAGATGAAGATCAAAGATTGACAAAGATGAAGACTATTCATGTCAAAATTGTGCAGCTGTTAAAGCTAGGGTTTATTGCTGTTTGGAGCTATGTGTTGTTTGATGCTGTCAATTGTTTGAGATTTTGTGCTTGCTTAAGCTTGGTGATTTCTTGGAGATGGAAGGTTGTTGTAGCTTGGGTATCATTGGAGTTGGATCTGGGGGTTCACTTGAGGATGTTACTGTTTTGCTGTTTATCAACTGTCAGAGTTGGATGTTTTTCAGAGCTACTGCTGTAGGAGCTGGTGTGCTGTCAAAGCTGTTTTTGGGGTTTATTTTCTTTGCTGTATTGTTTGCTTTTTTTCCCCTTAGGTTTGAAGTGAAGCCGTTTCACTTTTCCTATTGTTTTCTAGGTTCGAGGTTGAGTGGGACTCCCTTGCCTCGCTTGTACTGTTGCATTCATGCATTTTTACTGCTTTACTGTATATTCGTTGTTTCTTTTCCGTTTATCCCCTAGGATCTCTGTTTCTCTTTGCGCAAGAGAGAAATATGACAGACATTAGGTGTTAATCCATGCATGACAACATTAGGGTAGATTTTTATTCCCATTTTAACCCTAGGTTTTAGAGTTCTTTCTCTTCTATCTCGAAACAATCAAAAAATACAATAAGAGGTTAAACATCAATAAAAAACAGTTCTTGCGTAAAAGACTGAAAACCAATCAAAGTGTAATTTTTGTCTGCTTGGACCCGTAATCAGGAGAAAACCTTTTTCAGAAGGATAAAAGATAAACAGACAAATCTGTGTCTTCCGTAGCCCGAACTACGTTTGCTCTGATCTTTCATGTTGTATGAAAGTACGTAGGCATAGGATGCGATATCCTAGCGAGCAACCTTCCCCTCCTTTCCCGTAGGTAGGCGAACTACGTTGACTCTGATTTCTCGTTCCAGACGGGAATACGTAGGCATAAAGTGCGATACTTTGCCGAGTCATTTTATTTTCTTTTAACCTCAGACCTGTAGAATAGATAGAATAACAATCCGTACTAGAAAACAAGCGTGGATCCCGTCGAGAACGACGGACGTGAGGGGTGCTAATACCTTCCCCTTCCGTAATCGACTCTCGAATCCAGGATTTGGTTGCGATGACCATTCCTTTCCCGTCTTTGCGGTAGGTTTACTACGAGCGTTTCCTTTCCCTCTGTTGGGATAAATAACGCACGATGGCGACTCTTCTGTTCAGCCGACGTCGATTTTCGCAGTAGCGACAACAACACATTGGTAACTTATGAAAAATGGTGAATTTGCTTTCAAACAACAATGATAAGTAACCTCAAATCAAGATCAAACTGTTTAAAAAAACCTCCACAGATAACAGCTACAAATAGTTACACATAAATGTGGCTAAATTAAATGTGATGTGGGAGGAAATAATGATGATGAACAAAGCAGCCAAGCTGCAGGCCAGGGCCAAAGTGGCCCTGCTACCTAGAATCCACACAAAGGGCTAGACATGGATGAAAATCAATCTTGGATCAGAACAGAACAGGAGAAGTCATGAAACCTCAACCAAAATATCAAAATGCAATAAGAAACAAGCTAACCACAACCAAGATGCTAAGATCAAACACTAAGCACAACTGTTATGCCATACCATGTGAAATGAAATGAAAAGCAATTTGAAAACCAAAGTCATGAAATAGACTCAATCACGTTGGACAGACCTTGTATACATACCCAAGACATAATATTAAGTGTGTCTACACTTCCAAATCAGCCACAAACAACATAGAAATAAAAGTCACATACCAACTGGTCACTTAAGCATTAAAAAAAACATAATTTGAAACCAAACATGATTGGAATAGGTTGAGATCAAAAAGATACCACACACAAGTCTCAAATATGATTATGAATGAGTCTATACCTCAAGTTTGATCATGAAATGCACATAACAAAAAAGGGCTATCAAGTTACAATGGTATCATACATGATGAGTGGGGTTGTCATGACAGGTAGGAGGAAAATGGTAAGGAAAACATAAAAGGGGCCTACTTCATACACATACAAACCAAATCATGATATCTATGCTTATGGAATAAATTCAAAGCTACACAAACTGAAAGAGTGAAGTGTGTGCAGCTGTTGTAGTTTTCAAAACAGTTTGGCAGTAGGGTGAGGGGGCAAGCTAGTTCAGTCAACAATGAATGGTTTATTATCATGAAATTAGCAAATACACATCTCAAACATGACAATGAATGAGGTCATACCCAAAATTCAAACATATTGCAAACATATTAGAAGTTGGTATGTTGGTTGATACACAAAACTGTCTTGAAACAGAATGATGGTATAGCAAGACATTATTCAAGTAATGACCTCTAATGCTAAACCAATGACACACACACATCATAAATATGAAGGAAAATGAGTTCAAACTCAGAAATCAAACATTGTGCATTTGGAACAAAATCTGGTATAGTCATGGCATGTTTTGGCTTGAAAAAGTAATTTGAAGGTGAGATGATGAACCAAGTAAGAATAGATCAAACAAGCAATATACACACATCAAAATCATGAAAATGGATGAGATCATATTTGAATTTCAAGCATATTTCCAACAGGACATAATTTGGCATATTGATGATTATGAAGAAAAAGTTGTCTTGAAACATAATAGTGGTACAGCAGGGCATTTGGCAAGTAAAGATGTTCTATGATGAAGCGAATGACATACACATACCATATACATGCTAAAAGATGAGATCATGCTTCAAAATTAAATCAAACCCACACCAAACAGAATATGGCATATTGAAATTCATGAAATGCAAAAACAATAACTCATTTAGGCAGCAGGTAAGTTCATGGCAGTTGGGATGATTTGGCACCACATACAAGCTCAAAATATGTAGAACAATGATTCTATACACATGGTTCAAGTAAAAACAGGTTGAAACAGAATATAACATGTGATTGGTATCAATGAGGTTTTGAAAATGCAGGATGAGAATGACAAAACAGTTTTGAACAAGTAGGGTTAGCTTGGACATACACATACCACATACAACCTCAAAACAGGTTAAATGATGTTTTCACAACTTAAAAAAAACACACATGAGTTGCTCAAGAAATAACTGGTATGCTGTTGCAAATTCTTGACAGCAAACATATACAAAACCTCACAGCTGGCCCTAACAATCAAATCTCAAGTTTCCATCATTTTAACAAGCTCAACTAGGCAAACCAGGTCATATAAACACAAATCAATAGTTTAGAACACATAAAACACAACATGGCAAACACACGCCTCTTAACACAAAACTCATGGTGATGGTAAACCAAAATGACACAAAATAACACAAGTGTGAAAACAAGAGCCAAACTAGATTCAAACATGATCTAGGGGCAGGGGGATCTTATGAAACAACTTACAAGTTATCCAAATATGACCAATAAACAAAGATTGACAAATCTAGGACAAGCACACCAATATTTCAATTTTTGAATCCTTAAGACTAATCTTGGATAAAGTTCTCAAAACAAGTTGTACACAACATTTGTAACACCCCAATCTAACCCGACGGATAATTAAGGAAAACAGAATCAGAGTGCAACAAATTTTATAAACATGACGGTCGTAAGGGGCTGTCACGACCGTGACGGTCATGACGATCGTAATGAAGTTGTGACGACCGTCACATCAGCAAATTCTGGGCGTTACAATTTCAACTCACAGAAACATACATTTCACAATTCAATTAGGCAGCATGCATTTAGTAATGATACATAACACAGAAGCTTGGATGAACATACAACAATAACTTGATTAACATTTTGATTACAAGGCATCTTATTAATTTGCAGCGGAATATAAAACATTTCCAACATTTAGCATGATTAAAGCAATACCATGAAACTTGCAACAAAACTCCATTAAAATTCATCAAGTAATTATCTTGCATCAATTCAACATAAACAACGAGTTTCAACCATAAAAATCAGCACTACTAATTCATCGGTATAGTGCATCCAACCAACATTTGACACTTAACAGCAACCACCAATTTAATGAAAAGTACTTGATAAAATTCAACAACAAGGAAATTAAATAAAAGCAATAACATCTATCGTTCATCCCCCCAAGAGTGCTACGTATCAGAGCGACCAACAACCTTAAACATAAAGCGACACTTTTTTTCTGAGTTACCTGCAAATTACCACCAACGGAGGTAACATACAACGTAAAAGGGTGAGATATCAACAATATAACATAAGGCATGATAAAAGTCATGTCAGAATATTATCACAGCATTATAATTCCAGCAGTTCGCGTAAATATTAGTGATAATAAACTACAACCACCCTTTATTCATAACCACAACAATTATCATCATATCTCAGCAACTCATCAAAACAACTCAACAACGCAACTCAACAATGCGACTAAACAATGCAACTCAACTGTGCATATGCATGTGGTACCATTTTGGGAGACAACTCTCCACAATAATTCGGGAGACAACTCTCCACAATAATTCGGGAGACAACACTCCATAATAATTCGGGAGATAACACTCCACAATAATTCGGGAGACAACTCTCCACAATCATTTTATTTTGTCATTAAAGACACAACCGTCGCCAATCCAGGCTAAATGATATGCTATGAGAAGCAACTATTATGGACTATAACACAACAACAACAATTGTGCAACAATCGTGCAACAAGGCATCACGCCTACAACCAATTATCCATAACAGAAACATCACATTTCGCATACATCATGTACTCACCACTTCAATTTGTTCATATCAGAGAACTACCAACATTATCGTTCCTACAAATAAGACTCTAACACATTTTTGCAGAGAACAATTAAAAACAACCTCGTCTCTACAATTGAGAACTCAACAACATTTTCATGTCAGAGAACAACTGACAACATTATTACTACAAATAAGAACTCAACACATTTTCATATACCTTCGTACGGGTAATATAACTACAACTTACCCACATAATCTAAGGAGAATATTATAATAACATTTTCTCAACAGTGACATAACAACTTCATATGCATCAAGTATTCATCATTTCAATCTGTTCATATAGGGGGAAAATAACAACATACTTTCAACAATTAAGAATTCAGCATATTACCGTAAGAACAACGTTACAACTTTTACTCACTAAATTAATTATAGTTCCTGAAAAGTTTCGTTAACTATGGGGCAACTAATCTTGCCTCATTAAGGGCAACGATACAGTATCGTACAACACTGACAATATAACACATTCATTCCTACACAGAAAAACCTCGTCCCTAACATTTATCGAGTCACGGGAACTATATCTATGATTCGATTCCTTACCTGAAGTCGATCAAGTAAGAGCCTAATAACAACCTTTTCTCAACAAATGGGAAATTACTACGGCAATATTACTACGGTAACGTTACTACGGGAACGTTACGGGAACGCCAATCTTAATATTTCTTCAACTTACGGGAACATTACTACGGTAACGTTACTACGGGAACGTTACAGGAACATCACTACGGGAACATTAATCTTAATATTTATCGACCTACAGGGGCATCAATCCTTAATATTTATCGATCTACAGGAACATCAATCCTTAATATTTATCGATCTACAGGAACATTAATCCTTAATATTTATCGATCTACAGGAACATTAATCCTTAATATTTATCGATCTACAGGAACATCAATCCTTAATATTTATCGATCTACAGGAACATCAATCCTTAATATTTATTGATCTACAGGAACATTAATCCTATGATTCAATTCCCTACATGAAATTGATCATACCCACAGTTATAGAATTGAACCCCACCCTTACCTTGGAATTGAGGCCAACTCTAAACTTCTGGTTCCGGTTTGATCTCCCGGTGACTCTTCTGCAACAACCTTCAATTCTCTCCGGCGGTTAATTCTTCTGTTCTTCCTTTCTCCACAGCTACGTCCTTTTTCCTCTTTTCTCAGCCTTTCTCTTCCAATTCGGTTTTTCTGAGCAGTTTATCGTTCTTTTGCTCTTTCTCCCACAACTTCTCTAATAACTTCTTAATTCCCATTATTCCATCCACTAATAATAATAATAATAATAATAATAATAATAATAATAATAATAATAATAATAATAATATATTATTATTAGTTATTAAATTATCATCATTATTAATTACATTATATTATTATCAAACTCAATAATTTATTAAATGGTTTCCTATACTTTAAGGACACCCACCAACGCTCTCAGACACACTCCCACATAAAAGCACACCAAAAATTCATAAATAATTTAATTAAAATGAACGGGTGTTACAACTCTCCCCTACATAAAAGAATTTCATCCTCGAAATTACCTCAATCAAACATCTCCCAACCAGACCACTTTCACCAAAGCAATCTCTTCACCTCGAAGTTGCTTCTCGTTCATCCACCTGAACTAGAAACACCTCAACAGTCAAATTACCTTTCACTTGTACACCATCCATGCGAATCAATGTGCTTCTTCAACTTAGGCACATGCCACATCATGTAAATTCCCATGAGTGACAGCGGTAAAACAGTCTAACCTGCTATTTTTCTCACGCTTCTGTTGCGCCACTCTAGTACAGATCACAAAACATAGTGTGCTTCCGAGACCTCAAGCTCGATCAACACCAATTACTATCGTAACTCCTAAAACACGTTGTAATACCCCAAATTTTACCCTTACATTTGGTCAGTCATTTCGCATAAACATTTCATTTTGCATCTGTTAATCACTAACCAGGTTTTGAGTGTGATTTGTTTTGTAGGAATTCCCCCCCCCCCATGGGCGTTTTGGTCATTTTAAATAACGTCCGTAATTTTGGGACAAATGAGATGTTATTCCTGAGGCATTGGTTTACGTGGATTGATTATATCGAAGGACATTTGACGAACAGTTTATTTTCTCATGTTAAGTTTGGATTGAATTGAAAATGAGGGAATGCTATTAAAGTGTGGTTTGAGAAGTCACGTAATCAAGAGGATTTCAGTTGGATTTGTTCATGTTGCAGGATGTCATTTATTTGATCAAAGGCAAAGAGGAAGAGATTTTAGATATTTTGGAACTTTTATCCATAAGTATTCATAAGTTATGACTTAAAGTTGAGTTTAGATAATTTGTGGATTATTATTCATGAATATTTAGATTTACAATTGAGGAAATAACAATGAACGTTTTATTGGATTTTATTTCACAAGTATCTAAAGTTACAAGTTGAAAGGGAAAATGCTTTTGAATCTTTATTCATGGGTATTCGTTAGCATTACAAGAGATTTACATTTACAAAGGACACCCTATTCTAAGTTCTAAGCTGCTAAGCATTCTTCATTTGGTCTTCTCTTTGAGTCCTTCGCAAAGACTCCAACCACCTGAAAAATAAACAAACAAAACAGAATAGAGGAAAAGTGTTAGAGGCTTGTTCTACACTCTCAGAGCACTGTCATCATCGAGTGCCGGGAGTGGCACGACCAAAGCCACATCCTACCCCCGTTACCAATCCGCGCCATCGGCGTCGGGTCAAGTAATTTCTGTTCTTATCGATACGGGACAGCCGAGAAAGATGAAGAGTAAAAGAATTAGGGACTGATTCGATTTGCCAAAAGAGTTCACGCAACCTTGGGTTCAAAATTAGAACACCATTCATCAAGTAAATAAGTTTTGGGACACTATCAAGTAAATTCATGCTCAAGATGCCACCATCAGAAGGAGGTTCGAATTAGGGGGCTGAAACTCGAAAGGAAGCATACCATCTGCATAAATTCACAAGACAACATCATTACCCCAATTTCCTAACAGAGTGTAAGGCCAAAGCTAACTGAGATGTATCAGAAAAATCCACAACAGAATATAATAACCAAAGCATATCAGTTCACATAATATCAGCAATTCAGCTCAGAAATAAGCCAGCAATCTGCACATGTGTTACTCAAAGACAAAGGAACCAAATTCCGCAAAACAAGTTTAGCACAGCCCAAAGGACAAGTTCAGCTCTAAGCATCAACTCCATCACGAAAAAGCACAAAACAAAACAGCATCCCACTGCTGGAAATATGAGACCAAAGTACCAAGATAGGTCATAAGCATTACAGGAAGGCAAACCATCTCAAAAAGGCCAAGAATTATCAGCTGCAGTACAAGAGCAACATTAAAATGGATCACAGTAAAAAAGGAAAATTGCATAAGCAAGCATCAGTTCGAAGAAACATCCATCCAAATACAGGGTCATGAATCATATCATAAAAGAGCAAGTTCAATTCACAAACAATGGAATTAGCTTAATTCAGTTCAAGATTAAATTCAGCTCACTGAAACCATCTCAGCACAGTAATTCCCAACCAGATGCAAGCACAACGCGTAGGCTCAGTGTACGAACATCATAGCCAATTTATCAGAAAAGAACAGCTCGTACCAAAGGGAAGACAAGCTATCCGAGTCCACATCTGAAAAATAAAACCCAAACATCAGTTTATCAAAATCAGAAGTGATCCGAACCAGTTATCCACATTGGAAACTGATTCAGTTAACCGAAAGAAATCAAAAGCAAGGGCCAGCCAAACTGAACGTGAAATATGGACAACCAAATTATCGAAGATTAAAAAAAAAACTTCTCAAATCAGGGAAAAAGCAATCAATCTCACAAAATCCAATCAAGCGGACCCTAAAAAGGAAAGAAATCACAAATCAGAATCCAATCATCTTAAATGTTTATCAAATACAAAAGCAAGATGTAATCATCCAGAAAAGTAACGTAAAATCTCAATAGATCCAAAGCCCATTCAAAGAAAAGAAGTATATAAGAATAATACAACCTTTTCTCAAAACCCTAGACGGAACGGTGGAGAACATCAAAAAGCGAACCCTAAACACCATCAAAACACTGAAGCCCGCAGACTCAGACACGAGAACCCTCGGTGTCATCATCGTCTTCATCTCCATCCAACAAACGACGTCGACAATCAGAGGAAAAGCGGCCGCAAAAGCTGAAACCATCATCAAAGCCCACCGTGAGCGAATTGAGGAAGACCGCCGGCGTCGTTCTAATCCAACGACGGGCAATCAAGCCTCCAAGCCTCAGCTTCAAACATCATCGGCCGTTGTTTCCACCAAGACCCACTATGGATCCATAAACGTAAGCTAATGCGTCCTACTCACGATTCTCATGTTCTTTTTCTTTTTTTCTCAGATTGATAGAAGATGATTGAAGATGAACGAAAAACAGAGCAAGAATATGATTGAAGATGAACGAAAAACGGAGTAAGAGGATGGCGAAGATGAGAGGTTGCGGCGTTAGGGTTTCCCCCTCCTCCGAAACCCTAACCCCTCTTCATATTGATATAACACATTGTCCTCTGATTTTTTCGTTTTCTTTGATCATTATGTTATTATTCTTTTAAAACAAATATAACTTCACTTCTTTTTTTATAAAAAAAAAACAATTAAATTCCTTTTTTTATTTTATAAACAACTAATTACATTTCTATTTTATGTAAATAACTTAATATGTTTTTATAATAACCAAATCTTTTTTTTTAACAATAACAAAAACTACTCTTTTTTAATAATAGTAAAAACTTTTAGATATTAAGAAAATTTTTTATAATCAATTTGAACTATTTTTTTCGAAAACCAAATTTAAATTATAATATCAAGGTCTCTCTTCCCTTTAAAGTCAAAGTTCTCTCATGTATCACAAAAAAAAAATGATAATAACTTTTCCCTCTCGTTTCATAATGTGTTTAACTCTGTCTACTAACTCTGTTTGTTTATGTTCGCAGCTTGTTAAATTGCGTTCATTTATTTCTATGTACTTCTCATTTAAATTTCATATTATTGTAACTGCTCCTCTTATGTAACCTCGCGAATCTTAAAAATCGCGCTTACTTTCTGTCTTTAAATTTCTGTTTGTATGGATTTACTTTTCCGCATTTAAATTTCCGCTGATGTATGATTTAAATTTCTCACACTTTCACCACTGTTTTTGTCACATTACACACATTCGAAGGTTAGGTCTAGCTGTTTGGTCGCCGCGCCAATAGTCCTCAAGCCCTCAAAATTACAAACTACAAATCCTAATTTTCACAAATGCCTCGCCGCAGGCAAGATTACAATTTTACCCTTAGCTTTAGGTTAAAGACCCGCCGTGCTCATTTAAGGGTTTCCCGCCGCGGAATCCCTAACCTAACCCTAATGCACTTAACAATCCATAACATAGAGATCGGAGTTTAAGACTCCATGTAAGCGTGTCCTTAAGATGCGTTTATTCCTCTTGAGACCTTGACCACAGTTAAGAAGTATCTAACCTCCCTTTTGAGGGGAACTACGATTACTCTGATTCCACTCCCGTAAGGATACGTAGGCATAAGATGCGATGTCTTGCCGAGTAAACTTAGAATTAACCCCTTAGGTCTTCTTTCTCACTTTTAATCCTTTGTATATATACCTTAAGCAAATAAATAAAGCAAATAGTAAACATCTGAACAAAAGGTTCCTGTAGAGTACTACAGAAGTTTAGGGTGCTAATACCTTCCCTAAATTTAACCAACCCCCGAACCCTAGATCTTTCCCCGCATTGTGTTTACGATGCAAAATAGGTTTTCCCTCTTTTGACCTTTTCCTTCGGATAAATCAAAGAGCGGTTGTGAATTGAATTGTGATTCAAACTCATTAATAGTTTGTGATCTTATTTCCACCACAACAGAAAATGGCGACTTCACTGGGGAATGTCTAATTTTGAGGGTTATCCCTAGCTTGTTCATATTTATTACTATCTGTGTTATTATTCATTTGCATGTATATATTTGTGCTTTGATTGTGGGACTGTTCCTTGTGCTGTGAGATGAGTCCTACACCCGGATCTAGTGTACCTTAGGTAAATGGCAATAGACCAAGGAAACTGTACGACGTATATCGATACGGTTGATCTGGTGGCCATAGTTAGTGCGACTTCTTGGTTGGTGCTTATATTCCTTAAGTCAAGTTGAGGATAATATTGAGGCTGCCATATGTTGTCAATGCACTAACTGACTTTTAGAACCCTAGTTAACTCATCTTGGCCTTTAGAAAGTAGTGAGGTAACCGGCTTTGGTGCAGACTGAAGTTGGTTGACACTCGATACCACGCTCATTGAGATCTTAAACTTGGAGGGTTTTGGTTGGCAAGTAAGTTGCCTTCTGAACAACCACCCTTGTGAAGGATCAATGATATTGAGATCCCTTAGAACCCGGTTACTTTTGTAGGACAGGATGAACCATCTAACTTCAGGGGAGGGTACTTGCCTTTGAACCTCATGCAAGCCTTTAACCTAGGACTTTGTGTGTTTTCATGCATTGCATCCATAAAGCATCTCATCGCATTGTATTTCATGGAGTTCAAACATCATTTATGGATATCGCGGGATACCATAAATAAATAAAAAAATATAAAATGAAAAAACAAGAAAAAGATTTCCTTGGTACCCCACGACATTAGTAAATGTTTTGAATTCCATGAAATCTTCATTTACATTCACATTTTAGCATCATACTTTTGCATTGCATGTGTCTCCCGATTTCTCACACTCGGTTCTCTCACCTTCCAGTTTCATCACCCTGAGTTCTCGGCACCAATACAACACCAGAGCTCAAACTCGGAAAAGAATGGAGGATCAGGCAAAAGAGATTGATCGCCTTAGCAATGAACTTGAAGACCTTCGAGGGGGTATGGGGCGTATGATGGAATTGTTACATGTCTTGAATGCTAAGATGGATACCCAGCCCACTGTTGTTTCTGAGATTACCGGCGTTACTATGGACCCTCCACCAAGTGTGACCGTAGCAAGGGACCCACCTTTTGGTCTTGCTCCAGGTTTTGTGCCTCCTCAAGCCACTGTTCCGATTAATCAACCTGTTCAGCAAGCCGTGCCCTTGTTTTCTGAAGTTTCTAGGGGGGCTCCTATCTTTGCACCACCTGTTGTACACACTCGTGCACAACCGTACTTCAATGAGACAGTTTTTGATAATCTTGATGAGAATGTTGAGGGTTATGAGAAACATGATAAGCTTCGTGAGGAAGTAAACACTATCGTCCAGAGATTGAAAAAGGTAGAGGGTGATCAAATTTTTGGGACTGCCGCAAGGGATGTTTGTTTGGTCTCGGGTTTAGTTATTCCCCCGAAGTTCAAAACTCCGAACTTCGATCGCTATGAAGGTGCCACCTGTCCTAAGAGTCATCTGATCATGTATTATCGCAAAATGGCTGCCCATGTTGAGAATGATAAACTGATGATTCATTGCTTCCAAGACAGTTTGAAGGGTGCTTCTTCCAAGTGGTATTTAACTTTGGACCAATCCCGCGTTAAGAGCTTTCAAGATTTATCTGACGCTTTCATCAAACACTACAAGTACAATATGGATCTGGCTCCTGACAGAAGACAGTTGCTGAGTATGTCACAAAAGAATTCTGAGTCATTCAAAGAATATGCCCAAAGGTGGAGAGAGACTGCTTCGCAGGTAGAACCTCCTTTGACCGAGAAAGAGTTAGCTGATTGGTTTGTCGACACAGTCCGTCCAGAATTTTACGAGAGAATGGTGGGTAGTGTGACTTCAAATTTCTCCGACATCGTTGCTGTGGGTGTCAAGATTGAATTGGGTATGAAGAGTGGTAAAATGACAAATAATCATGGCGCTTCTAAGGATCAGCCGAAGAAACCTCCGTATAGCTCCCAGAAAAAGAAGGAGGGTGAGACTAATGCTATATCCTCTGGTAGACCAAGAGAACGCTTTTATCGACATCCGCAAGGTTATGCTCAACCTCAAGGGTACCCAGTCCAATATGCTCAACAACCCTATGTGGCAGCTATTACACCTTCTTTCAATCAACAGGTTCCCATGTATCAACCTATGCAACAACCTCCTGTTTATCCGCCTCCTGTCAACTACCTACAGGCACCCAATACTCCTGCTCCTCAACAGCCAAAGAGTCCGGCTCCTCGCCAGAATATGCCGAATAGAAGAACGTATAAGCCTTGTCCGCCGATTCCAATGACTTTTACCGAGTTGTATCCCTCTTTGGTCAAGCAGGGTCTCATCACTACTCGGGCTTTGGGTCCGCCTCCTAATCCTCTACCCGCCAATTACAACGCCGCCGCTCATTGTTTATTTCATGAGGGTGCGCCTGGTCATGATCTGGAGAATTGTTATGCTCTCAAAAATATTGTCAGGGATCTATTGGAAAAGAAGATTTTGTCATTTGAAGATCCTCAACCAAATGTTAAGAAGAACCCTTTCCCTAACCATGAGAGTGTCAATGCCGTTAGTGTTGATTCGGGGGATGGTTATGCCCTTGACATTGAACAGATTAAGACTCCTCTCAAAATGTTCCATTCGAAACTGTTTGAAGCTGGTTTAGTAGATACTTCCCACGTTGCATGTGTAAGTTGTGAAGCCAGTACTAAGGGTTGTGTGTTAGTTCAGAATGATGTTCAGAGGCTGATTAATGAGGGTGTTTTACAAGTGACAAGCCAAGCCAAGAAGGATGTAGTCGCTGTGGTTGAGCCTGTTTTCCATCAGCCTGAATCAAAGGGTAAGGTACCAGTGTTTAATTTATCAGGGGCAGGCTCCGTCAACCTCGTGTTCGGTATACCGAGGTCGTATATCCCTGAAGTGAATCAGCCTAAGCCTATAGTTATTCGAAGACCGAGTCCGTTTCCTTTCAGTGATCCTAAAGCTGTGCCTTGGAAATATGACGTGACTATGATTGACAAGGAGTCTGGGAAGGTTATTCCAAATGAAGAGGTTAAGGGCACGGTGACCAATATCGCAGAGGCAAGCAGGATGACTCGCAGTGGCCGTGTGTACACTCCCCATTCTAATGAGGATCCACCTAAGGAGACCACTAATATCCCTGTGCCTGCCAAAAACAAAGGTAAGGGAGCCGTCACGAATGATGAAGATGCCGAATTTTTGAGGATCATCAAGAAAAGTGACTATAAAGTTATCGATCAACTTCATCAGACTCCTTCCAAGATCTCAATTCTATCTCTGTTAATGAATTCACCCGCTCATAGGATGGCCTTGCAGAAGGTTTTGACTCAAGCGCATGTGGATCAAGATATTAGCACCAGTCGGTTTGATAGTGTGATTGCCAATTTAACCGCTTGTAACACCCTCAGTTTCAGCAATGAAGAGTTACCGAAGGAGGGTCCGAACCATAATCGTGCTTTACATATATCGGTAAAATGTCAAGAGGACAATTTAGCGAGAGTGCTAGTGGACACCGGCTCTTCTCTGAATGTTCTACCCAAGAGGGTTCTTGATAAGTTGGCTTGTAAAGAGACTGTGTTGAAACCTACTCCTTTGGTTGTCAAGGCTTTCGATGGCTCTCGCCGATCGGTAATGGGGGAGGTTGAGCTTCCTATCCTGATTGGTCCGCAAGTTTTTAATATCACGTTTCAAGTCATGGACATTAATCCCAACTACAGTTGTTTACTCGGAAGGCCGTGGATTCATGCCGCTGGGGCAGTGACCTCAACGTTACATCAAAAGATGAAATTCGTGATCGATGGAAAGTTGGTTATTATACACGGTGAGGAGGATCTGATGGTCAGCAACCTGTCCTCTTTCCGTTACATCGAGGCCGATGAGAATGCTTTAGACATTTCCTTTCAAGCACTTGAGATCGCCAATGCTGTTCTGCTGGAGGTCGAAGAGACAGTGGGTCAGGGTAATCCATCTTTTGCATCTCTGAAGAGTACCAAAGCAACAATTGACAGGGGCATTCCTGAAGGCTGGGGAGAGGTAATTGATGTCAAGACCAAGACTGATCGCTCTGGGTTGGGTTACAAACCAACTCAGAATGGAGCTGCCACAACCGTCGAAGGGCGTCCGAAGGTTATCCAAGAGGTATTTGTCAGCGGAGGCTTCCAAGTCAATGCCATCAGTGAATGTGAGAAAAATGAAGAGCTGAGCAACCTGGTGTTTAAGGGTGATGCAGTTTTGAACAACTGGGAGGCCGTAGAGGTCCCTGTTATCTTTCCCTTGTCAAAGTAATTGTTTTTTTAAAAAGTTTCATTTACATTTTCAAATAAAAATCTGTAGCTCTGCCCAAGGCTATAGGGTTGTTTTGTCGGGCCACCTTTCATTTCTAAAAAGATATTAATAAAAGCATTTTGTTCAATTCCACTTTGGTTCATTTGCGTTTTTCGTTTTCACCTTTAAAAATGAAATTGGCAACCTTTTTCAAAAAAAAAATAATAATAAAAAAAACAGCATTTCATTCTTACATGTCTTCGAGCATTTTAATTAAGTAAGCCTTCCATCATGCAGAGATATCGTAAACCTTGTTGGATCCAATGACTTTACTGACACTCCTGACTGGGATGCACCCATCAATCAAGCTGAGGACGAGGGTGAAGAAGATTTTGAAGTACCCGCGGAACTGACAAGATTGATTGAGTACGAGTACACAGAGCTTCAACCGCATAAAGAGCAGGTGGACCTAATTAATCTCGGTACAGATGAGAGCAAGAAAGAGGTCAAGATTGGTGCAATGCTTGGGACGGAGATTAGGCCGAGGTTGATTGAGTTGTTAAAAGAGTATATTGATGTGTTTGCGTGGTCGTATCAAGATATGCCGGGCCTAGACACGGATATTGTTGTTCACAAGTTGCCGCTTAAGCCAGATTGTCCGCCTATCAAACAAAAGCTTCGAAGAACGAGACCCGACATGGCTTTGAAGATTCGAGATGAGGTTAAAAAGCAGTTGGATGCAGGTTTCTTGGCAGTCGCGAAATATCCAGATTGGGTTGCCAACATTGTGCCAGTGCCCAAGAAGGACGGTAAGGTTAGGATGTGTGTAGACTACAGGGATCTGAACAAAGCAAGTCCAAAGGACGACTTCCCACTGCCACATATTGATACACTTGTAGACAATACAGCCAGTTTTGCGTTGTTTTCATTTATGGATGGTTTCTCTGGCTATAATCAGATCAAGATGGATCCCGATGATCGAGAGAAGACTACTTTCATTACTCCTTGGGGAACCTTCTGCTACAAAGTCATGCCCTTCGGTTTAAAGAATGCAGGGGCAACTTACCAACGTGCTATGACCACTCTTTTTCATGATATGATGCACAAAGAAATTGAGGTGTATGTGGACGATATGATAGCCAAATCTCAGAGTGAAGAGGAGCATTTAGACCATTTGGTGAAGCTGTTTGAACGACTCAGGAAATATTAGTTGAAATTGAATCCTGCAAAATGTACCTTCGGTGTCAGATCCGGAAAATTGCTTGGTTTCATTGTTAGCCAGCGAGGGATTGAGGTGGATCCTGACAAAGTCCGAGCCATTCAAGATATGCCGGCTCCGCGAACCGAGACGCAAGTTAGGGGTTTTCTGGGACGTCTGAATTACATTTCCAGGTTTATCTTTAATATGACCGCTACTTGTGAGCCGATATTCAAGTTGCTTTGCAAGGGGCAGACAGTTGAGTGGAACCCTGATTGTCAGAAAGCGTTTGAGAAGATTAAGGGTTATTTGCAAGATCCCCCTATTCTGATCCCGCCCGTACCTGGAAGACCGTTGTTTATGTACCTTACTGTTCTCGAGAAGTCTATGGGTTGTGTGCTTGGACAACATGATGAGACTGGGAAAAAGGAACATGCAATTTATTACCTGAGCAAGAAGTTTACCGATTGCGAAAACAGATACTCACCATTAGAGAAAACTTGTTGTGCACTAGCATGGGCCGCTAAGCGCCTTCGGAAGTATATGGTCTGTCATACCACGTTATTGATTTCTAAAATGGATCCGATCAAGTATATTTTTGAAAAACCTGCTCAAACCGGGAGGCTAGCCCGTTGGCACATGTTGTTATCCGAATATGACATCCAGTATGTATCCCAGAAGGCGATTAAGGGTAGTATCTTATCTGATTACCTTGCAGACCAGCCAGTTGAAGATTATGAACCTCTTAAGTTCGATTTTCCCGATGAGGATATCCTGTTGATTAAAAGAGATTGTGAAGAGCCAGATCCGAGCGAAGGTCCAGAACCAGGTCTTTGGTGGAAGATGATGTTTGATGGCTCCTCGAATTTCAATGGGCATGGTATAGGCGCCGTTTTGATGAACCCAAAGGGTGGATTCACTCCATTTACAGCAAGGTTGGACTTTGAGTGTACTAATAATGTCGCAGAATATGAAGCATGTATCCTCGGCCTCGAAGCAGCAATTCACCTCCGAATCAAACTTCTTAAAGTAAGTGGTGACTCAGCCTTGGTTATTTACCAAGTACAGGGCAAATGGGAAACGAAGAATGAGAAGTTAATCCCTTATAAAGACTATATTATTGAGCTGATCAAGTATTTCGACGAGATAGAGTTCGAGCATGTTCCTAGATCCGAGAATCACGTTGCTGATGCTTTAGCCATGTTGGCATCCATGTGGAAAGTTAAATTCGTTAATGAAGCACCTCTTATCCATATTGAGCGCAAGGTTGAGCCCGCTTATTGTCAGACGGTCGAAGAAGTTGAGGTGGATGAAAAGCCTTGGTTTCACGATATCAAGAACTATCTCGTCAAGCAGGAATATCCCGATGGTGCTACTGGTCTGGACAAAAAGACATTGAGAAGATTGGCGTCCAAATTCTTTATCAGTAATGGTGTGTTGTACAAGAGAAATCACGACATGGTCCTGCTCAGATGTGTTGATAAACGGGAAGCGGACATGTTACTACAGGAAATTCATGAGGGGACCTTCGGAACCCATGCCAATGGTTATGCTATGTCCAAGAAGATGTTAAGGGCTGGGTATTACTGGTTAACCATGGAAGCCGACTGCATCCAATACGCTAGGAAATGCCATAAGTGCCAAATTTATGCTGATAAAATGCACGTACCTCCGTCACCGTTGAATGTTTTGTCTTCACCATGGTCGTTCTCTATGTGGGGCATCGACATGATTGGGGAAATTGAGCCGAAAGCTTCTAATGGACATCGTTTTATCCTTGTTGCCATTGATTATTTCACCAAGTGGGTAGAGGCTGCCTCCTACACTAACGTGACCAAGCAAGTGGTTACCCGATTCATCAGAAAAGAGATTATCTGCCGTTATGGAGTCCCAAGCCGGATAATAACTGACAATGGCACCAATCTGAATAATAAGACTATGAAAGAGTTGTGTGATAACTTCAAGATCACTCACCACAATTCTTCTCCGTACCGTCCTAAGATGAATGGAGCCGTTGAAGTTGCAAATAAGAATATCAAGAAGATCCTGCAAAAGATGGTTGTGACTTACAAAGATTGGCATGAGATGTTACCGTTTGCTTTGCATGGATACAGAACCTCAGTGAGAACTTCGACAGGGGCAACACCTTTCTCATTGGTGTATGGAATGGACGCCGTGCTCCCCATCGAAGTAGAGATACCTTCGCTAAGAGTGTTAATGGAGGCTGAACTTGAGGAAGCTGAGTGGGTTCAAGACAGATTGGATCAGTTGAATCTCATTGACGAGAAGCGTTTGACAGCCATGTGCCATGGGCAATTATATCATAAACGGATGAAAAGAGCGTTTGATAAGAAGATTCGTATCCGTGAGTTCCGTCAAGGAGAGCTCGTACTCAAAAAGATCTTACCAGTACATAAAGATATGCGTGGAAAGTGGATGCCCAATTATGAAGGCCCGTTCGTTGTAAAGACTGTCTTCTCCGGAGGGTCTCTAATACTTACGACAATGGACGGTGAAGAACTAGCACATCCCGTGAATTCTGATGCAGTCCGAAAATATTATGCCTAAAAACCCGCTAAGTCGAAAACCTGCAAAAGGCGACTTAGGCAAAAGTAAGGGTTGAAAAAAAAAAAAAAAAAAAAATAATAACAAAAACTCGCTAAGTTGAAAACCCGAAAGGGCGGCTTAGGCAAAAAAGAGCGTCCCGGTGGATTGAAAACCCGAAAGGGCGGTCCAGGCAAAAGTTAGGGACAAAGGCATTTCATTGCATCAGAGGACACTGATTATCTCGAACACACTTTTTGCATGAGAGCCATGTTTCAGTTCCTTCATCCTTGCCCAAAGCAAGATTCTGGATTAGTCTTAGTTATTAGTGTCAGTAGGTGTCGTTGGATTCGATGTAACCTTTTTCCCATGTTGCCAACTTCAAAATATAATCATCTGTGGAGCTATGCCTTCAGCAAGCAGCCACCCTTTAATAAAAGATACCATCTCGTTACTTACATTCCTTGGTGCATTGCTCTTTATTTTCTATTGTTATACAAAATGCGTTATTTCTTAAAATTTGAAAATGAAAGGTGCATTGTAGATTTTTCAGAATTGTTTTTCAAAAACAACAAATTTGAAATGTAATAAATTACTTTGACTAGTGGAAATTCCGACAGGATCTCTTCATTCCCCGGAAATATCATTATTGCAGAAACACTTTCAAACCATTGCCCAGTGATAGTCCCTAGAGAGACTATAAGCTGACAACTTCTTCTTGGGGTAACTTAAAAGTGTCCCTCAGGTTTTCTTCTCCCCATATGAAGACGTGATACTGTACACCCAAGCAGATTACCTTCTCCCCAGAGAATTCAGAACTTTAAAACCAGATTGGTTCTACCATTGATCTTTCTTACCCATGATTGACGTATTGGTTGCAGAGAACGCAGGGTATTTCCGTCGAGATGTTTATTTCATCTCTCGTCCCGTCTCTAGTGTGTTTCGTCAGCATACGCAAGGGCATAAGCATCACATGCCTATTTCATTACATATTCATTACATATTCATTACATATTCATTACATATTCATTACATACTCATTACATACTCATTTCATAACATCTTGCATACATAAACATTAACATACATAAACATTAACATACATTCACATTAACATATGCATTAACATATGCATTAGCATTCACAGGTTCATTGTGTCTCACCATCATTTGGTTGTTACCACCGAGTAACTGGGTTCGTCCATTCTCTCCAAATAGATTGTCAGCCCTAAGCATAAAATACATATGCGTTTCCAGTTTCCCCACGGAGCTCGATCCTCGTGGATGACGGTTACTTCAGCTATCTTTCCTCACCAGGATAAGATATTTACCCTCCGAGATCATTCCCTCGATGGAGTCTTGATTACCAGTCTTCTTTCTAGCTCGATCCTAGATTGAATCTCAGTCTTGTCGGTAGTCAAGCCCAACCGGACGTGCATTTATTTTGCACCATCTAAAGATTTTCACCATACCATGACAGATGTTCGACTGTTCTCGCCCGAGAAGTTTATCACTGTACCCGGACGTGCATTTATTTTGCACTATCTTCAACTACAATCCTTTACAGATACACGCCAGTTCGCGCCGGAAAATATATCAGTACAACCCTTTACAATCCTACATGTTACAACACTTTACAACACTTTATAATCTTACATCTTACAGCATCAGTATGCGACATTTCTCGCCTGAGGAGCCAAATCCTATCTTCGTTATGACTCGCAGCAAATGGCCATCTCCATGGAGCAGTTGGGCTCCCATTTACCTGTCGTCTTGAAGTATAGAGAGGTTTGAACCAAATCGTATTCAGGAGAGCACGATCTTGAGTTACGGGGAGGTTTGAGCAGTTTCATATTCAGGAGAGCACGATTCTGAAGTTATGAAGAAGTTCATTTATCCTTTAGTAAAAGAAGGAGCGGAATCATATTCAGGAGAGCACGATTCTGAGTTATGAGGAAGTTCAGTTTGGCCGTTTTTTCAGGAGAGCACGATTCTGAAATATGAAGAAATTCAGTCATCCAGTTTCATATTCAGGAGAGCACGATTCTGAAATATGAAGAAATTCAGTCATCCAGTATCATATTCAGGAGAGCACGATTCTGAAGTATGAGGAAGTTCAGTTTACCCTTTTCATGTTCAGGAGAGCACGATTCTGAAATATGAAGAAATTCAGTCATCCAGTATCATATTCAGGAGAGCACGATTCTGAGTTATGAGGAAGTTCAGTTTGGCCGTTTTTTCAGGAGAGCACGATTCTGAAGAATGAAGAAATTTCAGGAGCCGAATCATATTCAGGAGAGCACGATTCTGAAATATGAGTATCTTCAGTCATCCAGTTTCATATTCAGGAGAGCACGATTCTGAAATATGAAGAAATTCAGTCATCCAGTTTCATATTCAGGAGAGCACGATTCTGAAATATGAAGAAATTCAGTCATCCAGTATCATATTCAGGAGAGCACGATTCTGAAGTATGAGGAAGTTCAGTTTACCCTTTTCATGTTCAGGAGAGCACGATTCTGAAATATGAAGAAATTCAGTCATCCAGTATCATATTCAGGAGAGCACGATTATGAAGTATGAGGAAGTTCAGTTTACCCTTTTCATGTTCAGGAGAGCACGATCTTGAAGCATGAAGAAGTTTATTTATCCTTCAGTAAGAGAAGAATCAGAATCGTATTCCAGGCGCCGACCTTAAATGCGAGAAGATTTATTTATCAGATAAGCAACAGCCTCTTTATTTGAGTGCTTATCCATTTTGGCACATAAGTCCCTTCCAATGATAAGTGGCAGCTCTCTCTCGAGAAGCTTATCAGGGCATTTCCCATTAAAGTCCATTTATTTTGGCATACAGCCGGTCTTTACCCTGTATATACGATATGGATTTCTGAAAAGTCCATCCGATCCCATCACGAAGGATAGTTTACAGGAGCTTGGATGTTATTCTTTGCTCAATGCTCCAGCAGTCTGTAATCGATTTTGCAACCGTGTAGATCCTGTTATTATTAAGCATTCCCAAGTGGAGGTCATCTCATAGGTGCCATCTCCATTTAAGGATCTTATTCTCAAAGTCCATTTATTTTGGCATACAGCCGTTTCTTTTCACCCTGTATATTTGCTACGGATTCCCGAAAAGTCTGTTTGATCCTGTCACGAGAGATAGTTTACAGAAGCTTGGATGTTATTCTTTGCTCAATGCTCCAGCATTCTGTGATCGATCTTGCAGTCGTGTAGATCCAGTTTTATTTAGATTCCCCAGTGGAGGCCGTCTCATAGGTGTCATCTCCATTTGAGGATCCCGTTCCTGTTCTAAAAATGACAATTGGTCGTATTTGCGCCGGTTGACCATCATTTTAGAACTCCCCAGCGCGTCGTTTCCCCAGTGTGTTTTTCTCGTAGCGTATGTCACTGTGTCGTCGTGTTCGTCAACATCGTCGCATTCATCATTCCAGCATACGCATCATATCATATTCATGGCATTTGTCAGCATTAGCTTGTTCTCGTTTTGTCCATAGCGTCACATATCGCCACATATAAGGGCAAAATTTTCGATTATCTATATTTAAATCCCTCCACCATGATTCCTCGAGTCTCCGTCACTCAAATCATCCGGTGTAGTTATTTAAATAGGGGCAACTGTAATACCCCAAATTTTACCCTTACATTTGGTCAGTCATTTCGCATAAACATTTCATTTTGCATCTGTTAATCACTAACCAGGTTTTGAGTGTGATTTGTTTTGTAGGAATTCCCCCCCCCCATGGGCGTTTTGGTCATTTTAAATAACGTCCGTAATTTTGGGACAAATGAAATGTTATTCCTGAGGCATTGGTTTACGTGGATTGATTATATCGAAGGACATTTGACGAACAGTTTATTTTCTCATGTTAAGTTTGGATTGAATTGAAAATGAGGGAATGCTATTAAAGTGTGGTTTGAGAAGTCACGTAATCAAGAGGATTTCAGTTGGATTTGTTCATGTTGCAGGATGTCATTTATTTGATCAAAGGCAAAGAGGAAGAGATTTTAGATATTTTGGAACTTTTATCCATAAGTATTCATAAGTTATGACTTAAAGTTGAGTTTAGATAATTTGTGGATTATTATTCATGAATATTTAGATTTACAATTGAGGAAATAACAATGAACGTTTTATTGGATTTTATTTCACAAGTATCTAAAGTTACAAGTTGAAAGGGAAAATGCTTTTGAATCTTTATTCATGGGTATTCGTTAGCATTACAAGAGATTTACATTTACAAAGGACACCCTATTCTAAGTTCTAAGCTGCTAAGCATTCTTCATTTGGTCTTCTCTTTGAGTCCTTCGCAAAGACTCCAACCACCTGAAAAATAAACAAACAAAACAGAATAGAGGAAAAGTGTTAGAGGCTTGTTCTACACTCTCAGAGCACTGTCATCATCGAGTGCCGGGAGTGGCACGACCGAAGCCACATCCTACCCCCGTTACCAATCCGCGCCATCGGCGTCGGGTCAAGTAATTTCTGTTCTTATCGATACGGGACAGCCGAGAAAGATGAAGAGTAAAAGAATTAGGGACTGATTCGATTTGCCAAAAGAGTTCACGCAACCTTGGGTTCAAAATTAGAACACCATTCATCAAGTAAATAAGTTTTGGGACACTATCAAGTAAATTCATGCTCAAGATGCCACCATCAGAAGGAGGTTCGAATTAGGGGGCTGAAACTCGAAAGGAAGCATACCATCTGCATAAATTCACAAGACAACATCATTACCCCAATTTCCTAACAGAGTGTAAGGCCAAAGCTAACTGAGATGTATCAGAAAAATCCACAACAGAATATAATAACCAAAGCATATCAGTTCACATAATATCAGCAATTCAGCTCAGAAATAAGCCAGCAATCTGCACATGTGTTACTCAAAGACAAAGGAACCAAATTCCGCAAAACAAGTTTAGCACAACCCAAAGGACAAGTTCAGCTCTAAGCATCAACTCCATCACGAAAAAGCACAAAACAAAACAGCATCCCACTGCTGGAAATATGAGACCAAAGTACCAAGATAGGTCATAAGCATTACAGGAAGGCAAACCATCTCAAAAAGGCCAAGAATTATCAGCTGCAGTACAAGAGCAACATTAAAATGGATCACAGTAAAAAAGGAAAATTGCATAAGCAAGCATCAGTTCGAAGAAACATCCATCCAAATACAGGGTCATGAATCATATCATAAAAGAGCAAGTTCAATTCACAAACAATGGAATTAGCTTAATTCAGTTCAAGATTAAATTCAGCTCACTGAAACCATCTCAGCACAGTAATTCCCAACCAGATGCAAGCACAACGCGTAGGCTCAGTGTACGAACATCATAGCCAATTTATCAGAAAAGAACAGCTCGTACCAAAGGGAAGACAAGCTATCCGAGTCCACATCTGAAAAATAAAACCCAAACATCAGTTTATCAAAATCAGAAGTGATCCGAACCAGTTATCCACATTGGAAACTGATTCAGTTAACCGAAAGAAATCAAAAGCAAGGGCCAGCCAAACTGAACGTGAAATATGGACAACCAAATTATCGAAGATTAAAAAAAAAACTTCTCAAATCAGGGAAAAAGCAATCAATCTCACAAAATCCAATCAAGCGGACCCTAAAAAGGAAAGAAATCGCAAATCAGAATCCAATCATCTTAAATGTTTATCAAATACAAAAGCAAGATGTAATCATCCAGAAAAGTAACGTAAAATCTCAATAGATCCAAAGCCCATTCAAAGAAAAGAAGTATATAAGAATAATACAACCTTTTCTCAAAACCCTAGACGGAACGGTGGAGAACATCAAAAAGCGAACCCTAAACACCATCAAAACACTGAAGCCCGCAGACTCAGACACGAGAACCCTCGGTGTCATCATTGTCTTCATCTCCATCCAACAAACGACGTCGACAATCAGAGGAAAAGCGGCCGCAAAAGCTGAAACCATCATCAAAGCCCACCGTGAGCGAATTGAGGAAGACCGCCGGCGTCGTTCTAATCCAACGATGGGCAATCAAGCCTCCAAGCCTCAGCTTCAAACATCATCGGCCGTTGTTTCCACCAAGACCCACTATGGATCCATAAACGTAAGCTAATGCGTCCTACTCACGATTCTCATGTTCTTTTTCTTTTTTTCTCAGATTGATAGAAGATGATTGAAGATGAACGAAAAACAGAGCAAGAATATGATTGAAGATGAACGAAAAACGGAGTAAGAGGATGGCGAAGATGAGAGGTTGCGGCGTTAGGGTTTCCCCCTCCTCCGAAACCCTAACCCCTCTTCATATTGATATAACACATTGTCCTCTGATTTTTTCGTTTTCTTTGATCATTATGTTATTATTCTTTTAAAACAAATATAACTTCACTTCTTTTTTTATAAAAAAAAACAATTAAATTCCTTTTTTTATTTTATAAACAACTAATTACATTTCTATTTTATGTAAATAACTTAATATGTTTTTATAATAACCAAATCTTTTTTTTTAACAATAACAAAAACTACTCTTTTTTAATAATAGTAAAAACTTTTAGATATTAAGAAAATTTTTTATAATCAATTTGAACTATTTTTTTCGAAAACCAAATTTAAATTATAATATCAAGGTCTCTCTTCCCTTTAAAGTCAAAGTTCTCTCATGTATCACAAAAAAAAAATGATAATAACTTTTCCCTCTCGTTTCATAATGTGTTTAACTCTGTCTACTAACTCTGTTTGTTTATGTTCGCAGCTTGTTAAATTGCGTTCATTTATTTCTATGTACTTCTCATTTAAATTTCATATTATTGTAACTGCTCCTCTTATGTAACCTCGCGAATCTTAAAAATCGCGCTTACTTTCTGTCTTTAAATTTCTGTTTGTATGGATTTACTTTTCCGCATTTAAATTTCCGCTGATGTATGATTTAAATTTCTCACACTTTCACCACTGTTTTTGTCACATTACACACATTCGAAGGTTAGGTCTAGCTGTTTGGTCGCCGCGCCAATAGTCCTCAAGCCCTCAAAATTACAAACTACAAATCCTAATTTTCACAAATGCCTCGCCGCAGGCAAGATTACAATTTTACCCTTAGCTTTAGGTTAAAGACCCGCCGTGCTCATTTAAGGGTTTCCCGCCGCGGAATCCCTAACCTAACCCTAATGCACTTAACAATCCATAACATAGAGATCGGAGTTTAAGACTCCATGTAAGCGTGTCCTTAAGATGCGTTTATTCCTCTTGAGACCTTGACCACAGTTAAGAAGTATCTAACCTCCCTTTTGAGGGGAACTACGATTACTCTGATTCCACTCCCGTAAGGATACGTAGGCACAAGATGCGATGTCTTGCCGAGTAAACTTAGAATTAACCCCTTAGGTCTTCTTTCTCACTTTTAATCCTTTGTATATATACCTTAAGCAAATAAATAAAGCAAATAGTAAACATCTGAACAAAAGGTTCCTGTAGAGTACTACAGAAGTTTAGGGTGCTAATACCTTCCCTAAATTTAACCAACCCCCGAACCCTAGATCTTTCCCCGCATTGTGTTTACGATGCAAAATAGGTTTTCCCTCTTTTGACCTTTTCCTTCGGATAAATCAAAGAGCGGTTGTGAATTGAATTGTGATTCAAACTCATTAATAGTTTGTGATCCTATTTCCACCGCAACACACGTCTTTCTTGGATCCTTTGGATCTTTTCAATCGTCTCTTGTACAATCTCAGCTAGCTTCAACATAGAATGTTTAATCTCACTTGTTAGGAAAAGAGCCAAATTAGTCATTCTATCCAAAATCACCCAAGTAAAGTCATATCCCTCAAATTCTCCGGAAAATCCAACACAAAATCCAAGGGAATACTATCCGATCTCCAATCTGGAATATTAAACGGTTGCATCGGACCCAATAGTCTCTGACGTTTATTCTTCAACTTCCAACAAGTCTAACCAGCATATACAAACTCAACCACTCATCTCTTCAACTATGGCCCTCAAAATAATTTCCTCAAATCCGGTTACATCTTCATAGCATCGGGATGGATAATCCATCTACCTCAATACTCTTATTCCATTCGATAATATCTAGAACCCAAACTCTATCATGACATCCCATGATACCACTTCCATTAATCTGAAAATCATCCCTTCGACTTTAATTCCTCAGATTCAACCAATCTACCAACTCAAACCAGAGTCCTGACCTTATCGAATATCGTCAAGAATACCACTAGTAAGGTCCAACATACTAAGCTTAACTCCATAAGAAGTCTCTTCACAAACCAAACTCATATCATAAAAATAGCTCAATCAGTCCTAACTTTTTTCACCATCATCATCGGTATATGCAAAGATTTCCAAATCAATGCATAAGCTACCACGTTCGCTTCACCCGAATGGTGATTCAACACAAAACCATAATCCATTCCGGAGTCCCAATTATTCTCTGCCTCATATTCAACTTTTCAAACTCAAGCAAATACCTTAAGCTCTTGAGATCTCCCAACATTTCAAGTCTCACACTAACTAATTGAACCCTCCACCTCCGGTACAACCACAACAGCAACCAAGTCTAAATCACTTGTCAGGTGATTCCTCTTATGTAATTCAAGTTTCCTTAAAGCATAACCAAAACTCGCTGAAGTTTCACTTAACATATCTCCCAATCATATCAACAAAGCATCACAAAACACAACAAATGATCCTGTCGGGTTCGGCAAAAATCAACACACGATACATTTTCAATTTTCTGCTATAATTGAGCAAGGTACAGGCCTCAAAACAATTTTTCCTAGAAAGAGCATCTTGTTAGCTTTCCAACGCTTCGAATGGGGATTAAAACCGAGTTACGGATCAAGTGATATGAGTTTTCGAAGTTTCTTCAAAACAGAATTTTTCTGCATAAAGGCTGCTACGGGTTTGAGCATTTTCGCCCGAAAATCTGACCGATTCAATTATTTTCTTCAAAACAAACACATACTCATTCATAGCAAACATATATTAGTGATTTAGAACCATCAAACGTGAAATCTACGACTTCTGATTTCAATCCGAATCTCAAATCCTCAAATCTCCAAAAATGCAAAAACTTACAAAAATCCATCAAATTTGATAAAACAAGCATACTCGATCACGGCCTAACATTACCCGACACAAAGGAGTAATCTATTCCAACTTTCTTCTGTAAAAACATTGATTCCGTAACAAGCTGCGATCTCAGAATTCGACGTACGACAACAATTTCACACTCAGAAGGTCATTCAACACATCTTCAACTCTTGGAATATCTAGAGGTTTAATTATACTAATATTGCATTCCACATCTTACTTTCTTTACTAATCATTTGGAGTCACTATCCACCTTTTATATACTCAACCTCACACTCTGTTGCCTTAGCACACACGCCAGACCCAAGTCTCAAAACTACTTAATCAGTTTAATCCATTGACCATCCAAACAGACATGAAGTATGGAGCTCTCACTCTCAGACTAGTTGCCGTAACTAAGCCGGTCACAACTCCACTTCACGTCCTGGTTGTATATCACTATCTTGTCAGGATAACTTCCAGCCAACCACAATTAATCGGCAAATCGCCAACTTCTCACTTTCATTATAACTAAAAAATTCCCATCAAAATTAAACACCTCAACACCGTCCTGCACCGACTCGTCAAAACAATTCTTAAGCACTTAGCTTAACTCAAGACAATTCTCTGCTCACGCCACCCAAGCTTGTAAGACACGCATATCCCATCTAACATAATCCCAACTACTATCAACAAGAGATTAAGGGAGATCAGTTCCTCAATTTGTCAATAGACAACCGAAAATCATGATGGGGTATAAACCATCTTTACCAAACTATAAGAGCGTTCAACCACACACTGAGCTACAACTCCTCACTTGCAGCATCCTGGAGAAGAACAAGCTTCTCCCCCACTTGAATCATTCTCACTCCTGCAGACAAGGTTCCAAAACAAAACATGTACCAACAATGTTTTCACACACATGTCGCATACCAGGGAATACACAACATTAAACAACTTGGCCGGACGGACCGACCTGCTCTGATACCACTAATGTAACACCCCAATCTAACCCGACGGATAATTAAGGAAAACAGAATCAGAGTGCAACAAATTTTGTAAACATGACAGTCGTAAGGGGCTGTCACGACCGTGACGGTCATGACGATCGTAATGAAGTTGTGACGACAGTCACATCAGCAAATTCTGGGCGTTACAATTTCAACTCACAGAAACATACATTTCACAATTCAATTAGACAGCATGCATTTAGTAATGATACATAGCACAGAAGCTTGGATGAACATACAACAATAACTTGATTAACATTTTGATTACAAGGCATCTTATTAATTTGCAGCGGAATATAAAACATTTCCAACATTTAGCATGATTAAAGCAAGACCATGAAACTTGCAACAAAACTCCATTAAAATTCAGCAAGTAATTATCTTGCATCAATTCAACATAAACAACGAGTTTCAACCATAAAAACAGCACTACTAATTCATCGGTATAGTGCATCCAACCAACATTTGGCACTTAACAGCAGCCACCAATTTAATGAAAAGTACTTGATAAAATTCAGCAACAAGGAAATTAAATAAAAGCAATAACATCTATCGTTCATCCCCCCAAGAGTGCTACGTATCAGAGCGACCAACAACCTTAAACATAAAGCGACACTTTTTTTCCGAGTTACCTACAAATTACCACCAACGGAGGTAACATACAACGTAAAGGGTGAGATATCAACAATATAACATAAGGCATGATAAAAGTCATGTCAGAATATTATCACAGCATTATAATTCCAGCAGTTCGCGTAAATATTAGTAATAATAAACTACAACCACCCTTTATTCATAACCACAACAATTATCATCATATCTCAGCAACTCATCAAAACAACTCAACAACGCAACTCAACAATGCGACTCAACAATGCAACTCAACTGTGCATATGCATGTGGTACCATTTTGGGAGACAACTCTCCACAATAATTTGGGAGACAACTCTCCACAATAATTCGGGAGACAACTCTCCACAATAATTCGGGAGACAACACTCCACAATAATTCGGGAGACAACACTCCACAATAATTCGGGAGACAACTCTCCACAATCATTTTATTTTGTCATTAAAGACACAACCGTCACCAATCCAGGCCAAATGATATGCTATGAGATGCAACTATTATGGACTATAACACAACAACAACAACAACAACAACTGTGCAACAACCGTGTAACAAGGCATCACGCCTACAACCAATTACCCATAACAGAAACATCACATTTCGCATACATCATGTACTCACCACTTCAATCTGTTCATATCAGAGAACTACCAACAGTATCGTTCCTACGAATAAGACTCTAACTCATTTTCGCAGAGAACAATTAAAAACAACCTCGTCTCTACAATTGAGAACTCAACAGCATTTTCATGTCAGAGAACAACTGACAACATCATTACTACAAATAAGAACTCAACACATTTTCATATACCTTCGTACAGGTAATATAACTACAACTTACCCAGTCAATCTAAGGAGAATATTATAATAACATTTTCTCAACAGTGACATAACAACTTCATATGCATTAAGTATTCATCATTTCAATCTGTTCATATAGGGGAAGAATAACAACATACTTTCGACAATTAAGAATTCAACACATTATCGTAAGAACAACATTACAACTTTTACTCACTCAATTAATTATAGTTCCTGAAAAGGTTCGTTAACTACGGGGCAACTAATCTTGCCTCATTAAGGGCAACCATACAGTATCATACAACACTGACGATATAACACATTCATTCCAACACAGAAAAACCTCGTCCCTAACATTTATCGAGTCACGGGAACTATATCTATGATTCAATTCCCTACCTGAAGTCGATCAAGTAAGAGCCTAATAACAACCTTTTCTCAACAAATGGGAAATTACTACGGGAACATTACTACGGTAACGTTACTACGGGAATGTTGCGGGAACGTCAATCCTTAATATTTCTTCAACTTACATGAACATTACTACGGTAACGTTACTACGGGAACGTTACGGGAACATCACTACGGGAACATTAATATTAATATTTATCGACCTACAGGGGCATCAATCCTTAATATTTATCGATCTACAGGAACATCAATCCTTAATATTTATCGATCTACAGGAACATTAATCCTTAATATTTATCGATCTACAGGAACATTAATCCTTAATATTTATCAATCTACAGGAACATCAATCCTTAATATTTATCGATCTACAGGAACATCAATCCTTAATATTTATCGATCTACAGGAACATTAATCCTATGATTCAATTTCCTACATGAAATTTATCATACCCACAGTTATAGAATTGAACCCCACCCTTACCTTGGAATTGAGGCCAACTCTAAACTTCCGATTCCGATTTGCTCTCCCGGTGACTCTCCTGCAACAACCTTCAATTCTCTCCGGCGGTTAATTCTTCTGTTCTTCCTTTCTCCACAGCCACATCCTTTTTCCTCTTTTCTCAGCCTTTCTCCTCCAATTCGGTTTTTCTGAGCAGTTTATCGTTCTTTTGCTCTTTCTCCCACTACTTCTCTAATAACTCCTTAATTCCCATTATTCCATCCACTAATAATAATAATAATAATAATAATAATAATAATAATAATAATAGTAATAATAATAATAATAATAATAATAATAATAATAATATTACTACTAGTTATTAAATTATCATCATTATTAATTACATTATATTATTATCAAACTCAATAATTTATTAAATGGTTTCCTATACTTTAAGGACACCCACCAACGCTCTCAGACACACTCCCACATAAAGGCACACCAAAAATTCATAAATAATTTAATTAAAATGAACGGGCGTTACAACATCAAAGTCCAATATTAGCAACATATCATCAATATATCATTCATGAGTGAAATACTTTAACAAAAGCAAATATCATGACCACAAAACATAAGTTCTTGACAAATAACCCTTATGGGACATCAATGACTATATTTCACAACAAGCATCTCAAAATGGTAAAACATGACAATGTATGAACAATAAAGAGGTTGAGCATTACATACCTCTTGTAGGAAAATCTTCAGCAAGCTAAAAAACTAAGAAACCCAGAGACCTTCTTCTTTGGCAAAGATTTGGAGCTTTCTTCCTCTTGAAGCAACAAGCTATCTTTCAAGACAGTTAGAGTTGTGAACTTCCCAACTAGTTTTTGAGACTTTGGACAGTTGAGATATGATACATATGAAGTGTTGGGAGTGTTGGAATGGTAGGAAATGCCTCAAGTAAAGATTTGGCTTCCAAAGTGCATGAAAGTCAACATACTAAGGTATGAAGGTTGACTTTTAGGAAAATGATCTTTTTGGGTAGTTTGAGTGTATGGCCACCTTCTACACAATGTTTATGGATTGTGTAAATGGTTTTGAGTGGCTTAGAAGTGGTGGAATTGAGTTTGAGCAGAGTTTTGCTCAAGACAGATTTTTAGTGAAAACTTGAAGTTTTTTAAAAATGAAGCTTTTGAGAAAATGGTGGAGAGTTGAGAGCTGTTGTTTCTCTTGGTTTCTAAGAGTGCTCTGGTGTGTCTAACATCATAGAGAATGCCTCTATTTATAGTGAAAATGAAGGTGAGGGAAAATTTGGATTTTGCCACTTTTGGAGGGAGATTATGAAGTTTTGCAATGAATCTTGCCAAGATCTTTGTGGCAGCTCTACATATCAGCTCCATGGACAAATGCTGAGCCAAAATCAAGTGAGATTGGAAGAATGGGATGGCTGAAGTGAGGCTAGGAGGCTAGGGGACTGCAGCTGCCCAATTCTTGGAGAAAAGTTTCTCTTTCCTCTTACACATTTTGATTATTTTATTGCAAGTTGCTTGCAACTTGCCTCTCTCTTCACATCTCTCATTTTTATGCATTTTCACTCATCCACACCTCTAATTATCAGATTGAATCATGATCCAAGGGTTAAGGATAGCTCAAGTTGTGGAAATCTGAATTTTGAGAAATTTTGACATAGTGGTTTCAAGTGTGGCAACCCTAACTTCCATGATCCATAACTTTCTGCTCACACATGCTATTGAGGAGTTCTACAACAATTTAGAAAGTCCTCATGTAGCTCTATAACTTTCATGTTTTTGAAATTTCCAAATTCTAGATGGAACTAGGTTAAAAAACCCGACCAAGTTTCTGAAAAAATCACTTTAAAAAGCCATATAACTTAGAATTTTTCTAAGTTATTTCCCTTCTTGAAATGAATTTTGTCATAACTCCAAATCTATGCATTTTTTATCATGGACAACTTTGAGGCTTTTGTAGGACTTGTCAAGAGCTTTCCAATGAGCTTTGAATCACTTCATTTGGATGTGTGGTTGAGGATTATGGTCTTGCCCCTTTCGAAACCCTAATTCCTGATTTTTGCAATTACTTCTTAACCTTTAATCCAATGGTCATGAAATTTTATAGGAAGGTGTAGTATGAGATAAGGAACATTTTTTATTCACATCTTGAGGTCAAATTCTTTATTGTTGAAGAGTTGACTTTTTGGTCAACCGTTCGATCAATCGGTGACTACCGAGTCGACTGTTGAGGCTCCGGACCTTCTGAGGACTTGAAACTCTTTGGAGAGACTTTATTAAGCCATAGGAACTTAATGGACCTTGATTCAACCATTGAAACACTTTTTAAATCAAAAGTCAAACTACAGTTGACTTTTCCTGATCGAAAACCCTAATCGGGTATCTTGAACTGTATTGTTCTCAATTCTTGGGTGACCACCTTAAATTGGATTCATCCTTGACCTAATGTAGTGTTCTTGATCTTGTTTATATTTGAATCAATCCAAGACATTGATTGATCAAACCATCAAAGCCCCGATTTTGACAGTACGGAACCCTGATTCATCTATATCTTGACAAAGATAAACTTGAAATGGGTTAAGGTTAGCCAATCAAATAAATATGATCCTACAATGATGATGAGGATTTAAGGGGTCAAAATTTGGGGTGCAACAGATGCCCCTATTTAAATATCTTCACTAGATGGTAATGAGAGATGACAATCCTCATAGAATCGTAGTGAAAGGTATTTAAATATAGCTGATAACACGAAATCATATAGATATTTTCATGCATAATTCAACTAAAGTCTAACCGTTTTCGATCCGATTTCGGGTTATTTCCGTGTATTTGTCTGATGTTTTGCAGGTATTCAACGATCACGTCTAAACAAGGCAACATGAAGAAAAGAAGCAATCTCAGATGAAATATGGACGAAAAAGGAGTGAAAACAGAATGAAAAGCGCAGCAAGCTGTTTTTGCTGATGTGACGACCATCACAGCTTCATGACGATCTTCACACGGGTGACGACCGTCACACCTTGTGACGACCGTCATGCAGGCAAAAACTCCCCACTCAGATTACACGTCAAAGAATCAGTTCCAATTCCCACAGAGTGGACCACCACTCCCTAAATTATCTGCCTCAAGGTCCATCATCTTCAGTGATAACCGTTGGGATTCCACTTCTATAAAAAGGGAAGCAGGGGACTTCAGAAGGGGTGCTGCATTCATACCACGAAGTGCTGCCGAACTTACTTTCCAGAGCATATTTTCCAGCAATATTCTTATTTGTTTCTCTTTACCTTTCCTGTATTCCATTTTCCATTCTTCTATAATTTCTATTTTATTGTACGATCAAATTGGCATTAAAGACCAGAATCCTGCCAACATCTGTGAAGGATCTGCCCAAAGGCCAATTGGCATATTTACAGGTTTCTCATTTCAATCGATTTCAGTTTTATTATAATGCAAATCATTATTTATTATTTTTATTTATGTTTTATCTTTCCTAAATCCATGTCTAGCTAAACTTAGGCAATCGATATGTAGTAATAATTCGAATGGGATTTGATAACAACTGGTTGAATAAACTTTATCGTCCCACAGGGATCAGTGTGAGGGAAAGAATGTCGTTCGACAATCTCTACGTCTCTAAGTTTGGGTTTAAATGGTTTGGGATAAAAATTCAAAAGGAAAAACATAAAACAAGAAAATAAGTACATTCTTAAGAAATGAGAAAACTCGTCAGGAGTTGTATTTCGTTCTACCCATCATGTACTAAAAAATATATGGATCAAATGCACGCAACCTAATTCACTCGTCAATATCATCACGTATCGCTCACAACAGAGTTTATCTCTAACACAAAGTTGAGAGATCAACCGTATCGTCTCATTGTTGATCTCTCACACAACTCGACAACACGGAGCATTAAGAATCGATACCCACGTGAATATTAGTCCTAAATCTATCTCTAGCATTTAGAATCTATTAGATGTTCATCTAAGATCGAGTTCGAACAGTATATGTCTATCACAATCCAAACCCATTAAGTAAAAAATCAAGATAACCATCGATAAAGAGTTGTAAAAGAGATTTTATACAAAGATCCATAAATATACATACAATCAAGATAAACTTACATACAAAACCCCAACAAATGAAAAATACATAGAGAGGAAGGAAGAAGAACACAAATCTCACGATTTGCCAACTCCGATTGAAGTGGATTCGACTCCGGATCGTCAAGATGCACCCTCCAATGTTGTTTCTAAGCTAAATCTACTCAAGAATGTGTTGGATGAAGTTGGGGTAAAAAGTTCCCAAACAACATACCCTAAAAAATGCTGAAAAATCACTTAAATAGACAAAAATGGGTCCCAGTACTCGCTTAGCGAGTGGCCAGCAAACTGCTGTTCGCTTAGCGAACAACCAGCGAACAAGACAGCAAACTATTTCTTGTTTCGACCATAACTTTTTAACCGTAACTCCGTTTTTCGCCCGGTTCGAAGCGTTGGAAAGCTTCTTCAATGCTCTATCTAACAATGCTCCAACATCAATGCTTTATTACCTACAAAAATGAATGAAATTCAATTAAACTCAATGATATTTACAGGAAAACATAATATATAGACTATAACATAAAGTAAACGCATTTATAAACAAAGTGGGGTTTATTCGAACGATTTTAACATAAAG
The DNA here is from genome assembly GCA_963859935.3 of Lathyrus sativus. Classification (NCBI taxonomy): domain Eukaryota; kingdom Viridiplantae; phylum Streptophyta; class Magnoliopsida; order Fabales; family Fabaceae; genus Lathyrus; species Lathyrus sativus. The sequence continues at coordinate 274,581,303 of OZ012739.1, forward strand.
TACCGTTAAGTGCAACAAAACTTATATACAAAAATAGGTAAAATTTGCACTTAACAACTCTCCCCGGCAACGGTGCCATTTTGTTGAAGCGGTAAAGCAGCAAGCAAAAATATTATTTTCGGAAGAATTTCCTCCGGGATTTATCGTCTCCATAGGGATCAGTGTGAGGGAAAGAATGTCGTTCGACAATCTCTACGTCTCTAAGTTTGGGTTTAAATGGTTTGGGATAAAAATTCAAAAGGAAAAACATAAAACAAGAAAATAAGTACATTCTTAAGAAATGAGAAAACTCGTCAGGAGTTGTATTTCGTTCTACCCATCATGTACTAAAAAATATATGGATCAAATGCACGCAACCTAATTCACTCGTCAATATCATCACGTATCGCTCACAACAGAGTTTATCTCTAACACAAAGTTGAGAGATCAACCGTATCGTCTCATTGTTGATCTCTCACACAACTCGACAACACGGAGCATTAAGAATCGATACTCACGTGAATATTAGTCCTAAATCTATCTCTAGCATTTAGAATCTATTAGATGTTCATCTAAGATCGAGTTCGAACAGTATATGTCTATCACAATCCAAACCCATTAAGTAAAAAATCAAGATAACCATCGATAAAGAGTTGTAAAAGAGATTTTATACAAAGATCCATAAATATACATACAATCAAGATAAACTTACATACAAAACCCCAACAAATGAAAAATACATAGTGAGGAAGGAAGAAGAACACAAATCTCACGATTTGTCAACTCCGATTGAAGTGGATTCGACTCCGGATCGTCAAGATGCACCCTCCAATGTTGTTTCTAAGCTAAATCTACTCAAGAATGTGTTGGATGAAGTTGGGGTAAAAAGTTCCCAAACAACATACCCTAAAAAATGCTGAAAAATCACTTAAATAGACAAAAATGGGTCCCAGTACTCGCTTAGCGAGTGGCCAGCAAACTACTGTTCGCTTAGCGAACAACCAGCGAACATGACAGCAAACTATTTCTTGTTTCGACCATAACTTTTTAACCGTAACTCCGTTTTTCGCCCGGTTCGAAGCATTGGAAAGCTTATTCAATGCTCTATCTAAAAATGCTCCAACATCAATGATTTATTACCTACAAAAATGAATGAAATTCAATTAAACTCAATGATATTTACAGGAAAACATAATATATACACTATAACATAAAGTAAACGCATTTATAAACAAAGCGGGGTTTATTCGAACGATTTTAACATAAAGTACCGTTAAGTGCAACAAAACTTATATACAAAAATAGGTAAAATTTGCACTTAACAGATACCGCAAGTGAAAAAACTCAAGCACCTCCAGCGCCATATAAACCACCTATCCCTTATCCGCAAAGACTAATAAACTCCAAAACTTCAGGACAGTTTAAGAAATTTGTAGAGCTCCTTAAACAGCTGAATATTACTATTCCTTTTACAGAAGCAATAACTCAAATGTCGTCATACGCTAAATTTCTCAAAGAAATCCTGTCGAATAAGAGAAAGATCGAGGATAATGAAACAGTTACACTTACTGCAGAGCGTAGCGCCATTATTCAAAACCTCATGCCTCCTAAATTAAAAGACCCAGGTAGTTTCTCTATACCCTGCGTCATAGGAAAGTTTGTAATAGACAAAGCTCTATGCGATTTAGGAGCCAGTATCAGTGTTATGCCCTTATCTATATGCAAAAAACTGAATATGGGAGACCTCAGACCAACCAAAATGTCTGTACAATTAGCTGACAGATTAGTGAAATACCCAGTCGGAATACTGGAAAACGTTCCAGTACACATAGGACAATTCTACATTCCAACCGAATTCATAATCATAGACATCAAGGAGGACACTGTAACCCCAATTATCCTAGGAAGACCATTCCTAGCTACAGCCGGAGTCATTATAGACGTGAAGAAAGGAAGGCTAACATTCGAAGTAGGAGAAGAAAAGATAGAGTTCATTCTCACCAAGTTCTTACAAGCACCAGCAATAGACGATACCTGCTATTTAGTGGACGAAATTGACAAATGCATAAGAGAACTTGAAAATGAAGAGACCACGTATTCAGAAATAATAAAGATTCAAATACCAGATATTTCTGAAGACGATAATTGGCGTAAACCGTATAAAGACGACAGCCTAAGCGAAAGCTTAGCACTGACCCCAAACCATATGCCAGGTACGAAGAACCCATCTTTAGAACTTAAAACACTACCCAAAAACCTTAGATATGAATTCCTAGACGATGAACTAAAAAGACCAGTTATAGTCAACGCCGACTTAGGACAACCAGAAACCGAAAAGCTATTAGAAGTCCTAAAGAAGTACCCCACCGCGTTAGGCTATAACATAAGCGATCTAAAAGGTATAAGCCCTTTGATCTGTATGCATCGAATTACAATAGAGGAAGACTCTAAAACCTCTCGAGAGCATCAGAGAAGACTGAAACCCATCCTGAGCACTGTAGTCAGAAATGAAGTAAAGAAATTGCTAGATGCAGGAATCATATATCCGATCTCCGATAGTGAATGGGTCAGCCCAGTTCATGTCGTACCAAAGAAAGGAGGAGTCACAGTAGTTAAAAACGAAAAAGGCGAATCAATAACAAAAAGAGTCGTGACTGGAAGCAGGATGTGCATTGATTATAGGAAGCTTAACAAAGCTACGCGCAAAGATCACTTCCCGTTACCCTTCATAGACCAAATGTTGGAAAGATTAGCCAAACATTCATATTTCTGCTATCTAGATGGTTACTCAGGATTCTTCCAAATTCCCATCCATCCTGATGACCAAGAAAATACTACATTCACCTGTCCTTATGGTACTTTTGCTTACCGCCGAATGTCGTTCGGACTCTGTAACGCTCCAGCAACCTTCCAAAGATGCATGATGGCAATCTTTGCAGATTTCATAGACGACATTATGGAAGTATTTATGGACGATTTCTCGGTATGTGGACAAAGTTTCGAAGGATGCTTACAAAACTTAGAAATGGTATTAGAACGTTGCGTAAAAGTAAACCTCGTCCTAAATTGGGAGAAATGCCATTTTATGGTCCGACAAGGAATAGTTCTAGGAAACGTCATATCAGATAGAGGGATTGAGGTAGACAAAGCTAAAATAGAGATTATAAAAGATCTTCAACCTCCAAAATCCGTACGAGAAATACGAAGTTTTCTAGGACATGCCGGTTTCTACAGAAGATTTATAAAAGATTTTTCGAAAATCACAAAACCTCTGACCGGCCTATTGATGAAAGATGATGAGTTCGTCTTCGGCGACGACTGTTTAAAAGCATTCGAAACATTGAAATCAGCCCTTATCACCGCACCAATCATGCAACCACCCGATTGGCGACTACCGTTCGAAATCTTGTGCGATGCGAGTGATTACGCTATAGGCGCAGTTCTAGGACAAAGGAAGGACAAGAAACTCCATGCTATCTACTATGCCAGTAGAACCTTAGATCCTGCCCAAATGAACTACGCTACCACAGAAAAGGAACTTCTAGCAGTTATATTTGCGCTTGACAAATTTCGTTCTTACTTAGTAGGAGCAAAAATTATCATATACACAGACCACGCTGCCATAAGGTACCTAATAAGCAAAAAGGATGCCAAACCAAGACTATTGAGATGGATCCTGTTACTACAAGAGTTTGACTTAGAAATCAAAGATAAGAAAGGAACCGAGAACGTTGTTGCAGATCACTTATCCCGAATAGAAGGCATCAAACATGAACCAGTACCGATAAATGACGATTTCCCGTACGAACGTCTGATAGCCAAATTAGAAAGTGACGCACCCAATTCAATCTCGGAAGATCCAGAATTCGAAAAAGCCGTAGAAGCCGTCTATGCCCAAGTCACACTACCTTGGTATGCTGACATCGTTAATTACCTCGCTGCGGGCGTGCTTCCACCGGATCTTACTTATCAGCAAAACAAGAAATTCTTCCACGATCTGAAACACTATTATTGGGACGAATCTCTACTCTTCAAGAGAGGGGCCGACAACATATATCGTCGCTGTGTCCCAGAGGAAGAAATAGAAAATATTATTTCCCAATGCCATTCAGCACCGTATGGTGGCCATGCTAGTACATCCAAGACGTGCACTAAGATTCTCCAAGCCGGCTTATTCTGGCCTAATCTCTGGAAAGACGTTCATATCGCTGTGCAAAAGTGCGATAGATGCCAACGAACTGGCAACATCTCACGACGCGATGAAATGCCTCAGAAAGGAATCTTAGAGGTAGAAATCTTCGACGTCTAGGGAATAGATTTCATGGGACCTTTTCCACCTTCTTTTGGTAATAACTACATACTCGTCGCTGTCGATTACGCGTCTAAATGGATAGAAGCCATAGCTGCTCCAACAAACGACGCACGAGTAGTAATCAAACTCTTCAAAAACACAATCTTTCCTAGATTCGGTGTACCGAGACTCGTCATTAGTGACGGCGGATCTCACTTCATATCGCGAATATTCGATAAACTTCTCTCTAGATATGGAGTCCGGCACCGAGTAGCTACACCCTATCATCTGCAAACTAGCGGACAAGTAGAGGTCTCGAACAGAGAAATAAAACAGATCTTGGAAAAGACTGTCGCTACCTCAAGGAAAGATTGGTCTTCGAAGCTACAAGAAGCTTTATGGGCTTATAGGACCGCATTTAAGACACCAATAGGTACTACCCCCTATAAATTGGTTTACGGTAAATCTTGCCATCTCCCTGTAGAGTTAGAGCATAAGGCCTTTTGGGCCATTAAGACACTCAACTTTAACTACACCGAGGCAGGAGAAAAGCGAATCTTGAACTTACACGAGTTGGAAGAACTTCGATTAGACGCTTACGAAAATGCCCGTATCTACAAAGAACGAACTAAAAAGTGGCATGATAAACGTTCAATCAGGAAACAATTCAGTGTGGGAGACATCGTATTGCTCTTTAATTCACGATTAAAACTCTTCCCAGGTAAACTAAAATCTAGATGGTCTGGACCTTATGAAGTGACTAAAGTACTTCAGAGTGAAGCTGTTGAAATTACCGATAAGACGAATGCACCATTTATCGTAAACGGGCAACGTCTAAAACATTACAATAAGAACGACAACAGTCCTCAAGTAAGCAATATAACATTGCTTGAGCTTCTAGCTCAGACACCCGAATAGCTTCTCACCAAGCTATCTTCTGGCTTTAGACGTTAAAAACAGCGCTTACTGGGAGGCAACCCAATTTCCCTCGTTATTATATTTTTCTTTAAAATTCTACTTTGAAAATCCAACAAAAATTTTAAACTTATAATTACTACTACTTTCTACTTTCGTTCATTTTCGTACTTTTATTCTTATTTTATTTTCTCTCTTTTGTCTTTTGTTTCTACCGCCTTTCGTTTCTAAAAATCCTGACTTCAATTTCCTGTTTCAAACTTTTCAGGATTTTTAAAAGCCTTCAAAACATTCCTTCTGTTTTCTCCGAATTACCTGCGAGTATGGCCGAATACGACTTCACAAAGGTTCACTTCCGAGGACTCGCTCAAAAGGCAAGATTTGCAGCACTGAACGAAAGAGAATTCGCCTTAACGCTGTATTATGATAAGGCTACTATGGATAAACTAGGGATCACAAATAGCATTCAATACCTGTTCAATCAACTGGGTTGGGAGAACACTGCTCTAAAAACACGTTTCGCTACCTACAAGGATCTTACCTATGAATTCCTTAGTTCTTTCAGATACACACCCAACTATGGTTTTGGATCCAGCACAGAGTTGATTACCTTCCGATTGTTTGGAATGGACCAAACCCATAGCCGGATGTCACTAGCTAACCTCCTAGGATTCCCTAGCGGACCGCATGTGTTCATCAGCGCAGAAGATGACGATATTGATTTTCAACTCGATCAATTATGGGGTAGAATCACAGGCGACTATCACCCTGAACCAAACAGAATGTACAATGATGACATACACAACCCAACCTTCAGATACTTCCATAAGATACTAGCTCACACCTTGTTTGGAAAAGAAGAAAATATTACTGCAGTATCTAAAGAGGAGATATTCATCATGTTCTGTGCTTCTCAGGGACGGACAGTAAATGCAGTGCCTTTCATTATGAGATCTTTCAAACGCCTCACGCTGGAACCTCAGACACCTATTCTTATAGGAGGCCCGGTGACAATGATTGCCCACGAGCTTGTCCTTAGATTCCATTTAAATGCCAACACTCGTTTTGGTACCATCCGACCCATGAACATACAATTCTGCTTTAACAGGCGCATCTTAGGAACTATGGGACCTGGACCGTATGAGTATCTTATTAACGAAAAACCAGTACAGCTATTCACATTGCCTGATCATCTGATGACAAGTATCCACAACAAGGACAACTGGCTCTATAAATTGGATGAGCCTATGGGACCTCCTTCACCACAGTCAACACCCCAGAACTATATGTATGACAGTGACCACATCTCTGAGGCACACGACTATATGTACTATGAGGACGCTGTATCCGAAGCTGAAGTAGACCCTATGACTCCTCCGCACTACAACACTTATCCTGAGCCTATCCTTGAGGAGACCACCGACAGAATGGATGTCGTGTTACTCAGATTGGACGATGTCGATACAGCTCTGACTAATGTAAAAGCTGACATCGCAAGCATGCACAGCGAACTGGTAGGCTTCATGGATCTAGTCTGCGACCAACTCGACTACTATTCACAGAAATTCGATGAGTTGAAGGCACGAAAAGATTAGTTATTAGCTCTTAGCAGTAGTTTCAGTTTAGTCTAGTCTAGTTAGTTTCATTTAATCATTTGGATTTTTCGCATTGTTAGTTTTCTTTATGTACTACATACAATTGTTTCAATTTTATGTTATTTCAATTCTAGTTTTTATTCAATTATTCTGTTTTCGCATTATTTGTTGTTTGTTGGCTGTTATATTACATCACTGTATCAATACTAAGCCTTAAAGTCACTACGAGTACGCCCTTAGAGCAAAATTCTGCGTTCTGCAGATTTTGCTGCTGTGACGACCGTCACAGCCTCATGACGAGCGTCACGCGGGTGACGATCGTCACACCTATGTGACGACCGTCACGCAGTCAAAAGCTGATATCTGATAAAACAGGGTTCGTGTTCTCTTCCACTTCCCCCCATTATCACTTTCAACCATCCTAACTCCTACCCCACTACGAATTTTCGTCCTCCTCACATTGAACTATAAATTTCAACTCCAAATTCAACCTCCAAACCTCACTTTTGTCAGTTCTTCCCTCTCTGCAGAAAAACCCCAATTCTCACAAACCTCTCCATATTCTAACAATGGCAAGGAATGCAGAAACCCCAGATGTCAGTAACATTACCTTCAGTGAAGGAGACTTAGGCGAAAGATAACGAGCAAACTACATTGCATTTCATCAGAGGTCGCTCCAGCCGACTCACTACCCGCACCTTCCATCGCTTACGGAGCTCGGACTCCTTGAAGGCGTAACCTGGATGCTTCAAAGGGCAGGCATCTGGCACCTCTGCACCAACCCACAGCCAACATATGAACAACTCACTCTTGAGTTCTTGAGTTCGTTCACTTACGTCACATCCAGCGGCGAACTTAACCAGCACACAGGTGCCGCATGCTTCCGGATGTTTGGCACCAACTATCAGGTGAACCAAAATCAGATTGCCAGCATCCTGCAGCTACCTCGTGGCGACAACGCCCATCGCCGCATCACCGATCAGTTCCAGCACGAAGCTTTCGCGCTGTGGTATCAGTTGACCGACCTCAATGCCGACGGTTGGGACTCCCTGCACGCCACTCATATCCATAACCCAACCATCTGGTACTTTCACAGAGCGTTGAGCAACACTATTTTCTCCAGAGACAGCAACCACAAAGTGACCTCGAAAGAGCTCTTCTTTCTCCATTGCGTCTTCAACAATGAACCTGTCAACGCTGCCCCATTTCTGCTGGCTCATATTCAGGCCAACTACAACCGTGGCTCGAAGCCATTCTACTTTGGCGGGATTGTCACTCCTATTGCACTTGGGCTGAACCTTGGTGACCGCCTCAAGCACCTCCAGTCCATCCCCTCGGTGTTCCTTGACACCGACCACTGCAGAGCCTCCCATCTCATCCGCTCCCGAGCTGACGGCAAATACCATCCGGTTGTGCGTGGCAAGACCGTCCGAAGCATCATCCTCCCGTCCCGCACCCGCATCCATCCAGAGGACCGTACCAACTGGTTGTTCGACCTCACTGCCCCTCCTGCTGTCGTTGCTCCCACTCAGGACCACACTCACGGTTCCGACGATGAAATCCAAGCTAAGTTGGACAGGTCCGAGCAGCCAGAGGCATCGCAGCCCCCTCCTCCCGTAGGTACATCCTCCCGCCGCCGCCGCCATCATCCTGTGCCAGACTACACAGAAGAGGACCTTCTCCGCTCCCTAGACCAGCAGGCACAGATACTCACGATGCTGCAGCAGCAGAATCAGCGAGCTGACCAGTTCGAAGCTTGGCACCGGACTCAAATGCAACAACTTCACACCGGCCAAGCTACGATCACTGAGAGCCTAGCGAATCTGACCTTGCAGGTCGAAGGACTCCGAGACACCGTCTACCACACCGGAGCTATGAGTTACGAGGACAGAGTAGCCCTTGCCAGAGCCAGAGGATGCCAGCGCGGACGTGACAGAGGCCGTGACTAGATTTTCATTTTTTTCCTTCATTGTTTACTATATTTCAGTTATTTGTATTTTCATTTTCAGTTGTATCTCCCTCTCGCATGCTTCAAGAATCAGTGAGGACACTGATCGAGATAGTGTGGGAGCGGAGCCTTATTTCCATTCCACTGTACTCTGAATTTCCTTTATTTCCTTTATTTCCATTTCACTGCACTTTGAATTTTAGTAATTTCTATTTTAACACTTTCTATTTCTAGCAAATAAAGCTCGTCTATATATTTTTCCCGTTACGCAAACAATCCCCACATTATTCAACGTAAACAAAAAAAAAATTAGTTCGTTCCTCAAAAGCAAAAGCACCACGAGAATGCACCTGAGTTCAAAACAAGTTTTGAAACTCCGAGGAAACGACAGTTCTAACAAAACCAGTATCGTCCAGACACCTTAGATCTCTAGTTTATGCGAGTCGGTTTCACTACCTAAGTGTACCAAAGTCTCAAGTGTCTACGCAAACTCAACCCCAAGTAGTTTATACTAGCAGTCAACACCATCCTAAAACTCTTCTAAGCGAGTGACCGATGCAAATAAGTGTATGATCTCCAAAAAGATGAAAAATCATGAAAAGAGAGCTAAATAGCCCAAAAATATAAGACACGTTTCCTTCTAAGTTAGATGCTCCTCACCCAAGCATTTAGCCCAACGGCACGAAAAACTCATTGAAAAATCAATGACATAAGCATATGATCAATGAAGAAGATCAAAAACAGAAATGAGATCATATTCACTAACAGGTCGACTTGCCATGAAAGTGTGCGGACAACGGGCTTAATGTGATTGCGCTAGAACAAACAGGGTGAACATGCCGCGAGAACCTTGACACCAAGATACAGTAGCATGACTGAGACCGATTTGCATAAAAAGGAGACCTCCGAAGACTTGTAGTCCAGTGTCGTCATGATACTCGTCTTGTTCCTACCAAGAATCCCGGTTTTTCCAAACTCTGCGAACGAAGAAGCTGCCTCGTGCTTGCCAACTTTTCCATGTTTTACTTGAGGACAAGCAAAGATTCAAGCTTAGGGGAGTTTGATAACACGAAATCATATAGATATTTTCATGCATAATTCAACTAAAGTCTAACCGTTTTCGATCCGATTTCGGGTTATTTCCGTGTATTTGTCTGATGTTTTGCAGGTATTCAACGATCACGTCTAAACAAGGCAACATGAAGAAAAGAAGCAATCTCAAATGAAATATGGACGAAAAAGGAGTGAAAACACAATGAAAAGCGCAACAAGCTGTTTTTGCTGATGTGACGACCGTCACAGCTTCATGACGATCGTCACACGAGTGACGACCGTCACACCTTGTGACGACCGTCATGCAGGCAAAAACGCCCCACTCAGATTACACGTCAAAGAATCAGTTCCAATTCCCACAAAGTGGACCACTACTCCCTAAATTATCTGCCTCAAGGTCCATCATCTTCAGTGATAACCGTTGGGATTCCACTTCTATAAAAAGGGAAGCAGGGGACTTCAGAAGGGGTGCTGCATTCATACCACGAAGTGCTGCCGAATTTACTTTCCAGAGCATATTTTCCAGCAAGATTCTTATTTGTTTCTCTTTACCTTTCCTATATTCCATTTTCCATTCTTCTATAATTTCTATTTTATTGTACGATCAAATTGGCATTAAAGACCAGAATCCTGCCAACATCTATGGAGGGTCTGCCCAAAGGCCAATTGGCATATTTACAGGTTTCTCATTTCAATCGATTTCAGTTTTATTATAATGCAAACCATTATTTATTATTTTTATTTATGTTTTATCTTTCCTAAATCCATGTCTAGCTAAACTTAGGCAATCGATATGTAGTAATAATTTGAATGGGATTTGATAACAACTGGTTGAAAAAACTTTCTTTTCAAAAAAGTAATTTATGGTCTGAGTGTTTAAAATTGATTCACTGAATAAACTTCGTCGCGAAAGCGAGAACTTATTTAAAAGTAGTTTTACCACGAAAGTGGGAAATTAATTAAGATACGAACCAACAAGCGAAAGCTGCGGTAAGGTCAGATAGTAAACACCAGTCATTTATTTTAATAACAGCGAAAGCACTTTAAAATGAATTAGAACTTAGAGATTTCCAAAAAGTAATTTTAACCCCGAATGGGATACGAAAGTGTAGGTTTGTCCCTTAGGATTATGATTAGCGTCAATAACCATCGTGAGGCGAGAGTCTTCAAATATCCATTTTCTGTTAAATAAACTTTGAAAATTACTTCATACACCAGTAACTTATCAAATCCCTGAAGAACACAATTACTACGTATCGATTCAATTAATTATAAGCCAAATAGTATTCTTAGTTCCCTTTTAGTGACAATCTTATTCCCTTAAACATATTCTACCTAGCTAAACATAGTAACTCCCGAGAACACTAGTTTGATTACGAGTCCCTGTGGGATCGATATCTATTATTACTACGCGATAGACTGTGCACTTGCAGTTAGGTTGTATTAGACATAGAAAATCGCGATCAATAGCAAACCAGAAATTTTGTCTCTTAGATCTAATGGTATGCAAAAGGACAAGTGCGAAATGCAATGAGCCCTAAATGGTGATTTATGATGCTTGAATGCAAGACAAATGTAGACACACGAGCAAATATAAAAGAACGGCAATACGATGAGTAACCACTCACGGGGGACCCAACACACTAGGGAAAGATTCAAAGCTAAGCAAGCAAGATAGTTCAAACATGACTAAAGATGTTGTTCAAGGAAATCTCTCACACAGGGGACACAAGTTCCACCAGGGAAGATACATCTTCGCTGGGGAAAGAAGACACAAACCTCACTGGGGATAATCAGATGAGGAAGCCCACCGGGGAAGAAGGCAATTCTTCATTGGGGAAACAAAAGAAAAGAAATGAAAATATCCATGAGGAAGGGACCCACTGAGGAGAACTTTGCTGGGGAAAAATTCCACTAGGGAAGAACAACTTCACCGGGGGAATAGACAGAATGGAGACACGAACCTCACTGGGGATAACCAGATGAGAAATTTCCTATAACGGAGAGTTCAAACGGGATCTTCAGGAAAAGGTTAGAAACAAGACCGGACGTGCCGGGGAGGTTAGTATCCACTAATTCTCCGAGACTCGACTGGGAAAGCAAAAGCTTCAATGGGAAAACCGATGACGACCAGAACAACAAACAGTTTCAACCAGTGTTAGTTTCCACTAGACTTACTGGGGAGGATGGTGACGACCAAATCAAAGTTCGGTTCCCAAAAAGTGCTAAATACCACTAGGCTTCCTGAGGATATGGTGACGACCAAATCAAAGCTCTAATACAATTGGGAATTCCAAACAATATTGATAAAACAACAGGACTTCGGCTGAGGGAATTGGTAACAACCGACTAATAACGATTAGTTTTCAAGCAATGCCAGTAACTATTGGACTAAGAGGGGACTGGTGATGACCAAATCAGGATAGACCAATAACAATTGATTATGGATAAATGCTAGTAACCACTAGATTTAACTGGGAGGATTGGTAACGACCGAGTCCAAAGGGACCAATAACTATTGGATTTTCAAAGAGTTTGGCAACGACCAAACCAAAGTGACGATAACAATCTGATTTAAGCGATGCCAATAACTATTGGACTTAGGCCAACTGGTGACGAGCAAATCAAAGTATACTAATAACAATTGGTCCTGGATAATGCTAGTAAACACTAGATTTTCCAAACGATGCTAGTGACCACTAGACTTAGAAAGATTGGTAATAACCGAATCAAAAGGTACCAATAACAATTGGATTTGAGCTATGCCAATAATTATTGGACTTTTAGGAAATTTTGGTAACGACCAACTCAGCACCAATGACCATTGGTTTTAAAAGGCAACACTAGTAACCACTAGTTTTAGAAAGAACTAGATTTTCAAAGAGTTTAGTGGCGACCAGGTCTGCAAGCATAAATATATCCCTCAATACTTTAGGAACAAAAGCTAAAATCCTCAAAGCATTAGGATACAGCAGAGACACAACCCTCAACACGTTAGGATTATACACAGGCTCTCAAAACATTAGGAACGCAAGCTGAACATCCTCCATACATTAGGATACAGAAGAGACACCACCCTCAACACATTAGGATTGGACGAAGACCCTCAAAACCTTAGGATCAAACTAATACCCTCAAAACCTTAGGATATAGAACACTTCATGCAAATGCAACCACTTTAGTCTCTGGGAATTTCTGAACACGGGATTCAAAGTATACATCTGCAAAGGTACACAACCTGTGCTCGGGATGGCAACAAATATCTTCCAAAGGTACAAAACCTGTGCTCGGGATAGAAACAAACATCTTCCAAAGGTACAAACTTGTGCTCGGGATAGAAACAAACATCTTCCAAAGGTACAAAACCTGTGCTTGGAATCCAACAATACATCTCCAAAGGTACGAAACCTGAGCTTGGGATGGAAACAAACATCTATCTCCAAAGGTACACAACCAAATTCTCAGTATTTGTTGTCCATGGATTTTCATAATGTCAATTACCAACGGGCCTTACTTGAAATATGATTGGTCACCACCAAAATTACTTATACCAGTATCCACTGGATTTTCAAACAATGCTGGTCACAACCGTGCATCGACGTTCTTAAGATAAACTTCTCAAATGAGACTGCCATTTATCGTCGAAGAATGAAAAGCTTCTTTCAAGAGACTGCCACTTATTGCTGATGAAGGATAAGCTTCTTCGATGAGACTACCACTTATCGTTGAAGACGAATAAACTACTCCGAAGAGACTGCTATTTATCGCTGAGGACGATAAAACTTCTATGAAGAGACTGCCATTTATCGTTGATGAAGGTTAAGCTTCTCCCAAGAGAATGCCACTTACCGCTGAAGATGATTAAACTTCTCCGAAGAGACTGCCATTTATCGTTGATGAAGGTTAAGCTTCTCCCAAGAGATTGCCACTCACCGCTGAAGACGATTAAACTTCTCCGAAGAGACTGCCATTTATCATTGATGAAGGTTAAGCTTCTCCCAAGAGATTGCCACTCATCGCTAAAGACTATTAAACTTCTCCGAAGAGACTGCCATTTATCGCTGAGGACGATTAAACTTCTCCGAAGAGACTGCCATTTATCGTTAATAAAGGTTAAGCTTCTCCCAAGAGATTGCCACTTACCGCTAAAGATGATTAAACTTCTCCGAAGAGATTCCCATTTATCGTTGATGAAGGTTAAGCTTCTCCCAAGAAATTGCCACTCACCGCTGAAGACGATTAAACTTCTCCGAAGAGACTGCCATTTATCGTTGATGAAGGTTAAGCTTCTCCCAAGAGATTGCCACTCACCGCTGAAGACGATTAAACTTCTCCGAAGAGACTGCCATTTATCGTTGAGGACGATTAAACTTCTTCGAAGAGACTGCCATTTATCGTTGATGAAGGTTAAGCTTCTCCCAAGAGATTGCCACTTACCTCTGAAGACGATTAAACTTCTCCGAAGAGACTGCCACTTATCGTTGATGAAGGTTAAGCTTCTCCTAAGAGATTTCCACTCACCGCTGAAGACGATTAAACTTCTCCGAAGATACTGCCATTTATCGTTGGTGACGGTTAAGCTTCTCCCAAGAGATTGCCACTCACCGCTGAAGACGATTAAACTTCTCCGAAGAAACTGCCATTTATCGTTGGTGAAGGTTAAGCTTCTCACAAGAGATTGCCACTCACCGCTGAAGACGATTAAACTTCTCTGAAGAGACTGCCATTTATCGCTGAGGACGATTAAACCTCTCCGAAGAAACTGCCATTTATCGTTGATGAAGGTTAAGCTTCTCCCAAGAGATTGCCACTCACCGTTGAAGACGATTAAACTTCTCCGAAGAGACTGCCATTTATCGTTGATGAAGGTTAAGCTTCTCCCAAGAGATTGCCACTCACCGCTGAAGACGATTAAACCTCTCCGAAGAGACTGCCATTTATCGCTGAGGACGATTAAACTTCTCCGAAGAGACTGCCATTTATCGTTGATGAAGGTTAAGCTTCTCCCAAGAGATTGCCACTCACCGCTAAAGACGATTAAACTTCTCAGAAGAGACTGTCATTTATCGTTGATGAAGGTTAAGCTTATCCAATGAGATTGCCACTCACCTATAAAGATGTTCTTCTTAGTAGATAGTGCAAAATAAATGCACGTCCAGGTAGGTTTGGTGACTGACAGGGACCAAAGTTCAATCTAGAATATAGCTAGAAAGAAACTGTCAAACAAGACTCCAACCATTGAGAAATAAAATCAAATGGTGACTCACCTTATCCAATCATGGAAAAAGATAACTGAAGCAACCATCATCCACGAGGATCAAACTCTGTGGGGAATTGAGAAAGGATGGACATTTTATGCTTAAGGGCTCACAACTCTATGGGAGAGAGACAACACACCCAATCACTGAGGGGGGAACCAAAGTGAAACAGGAACAGGTAACAACCAGAGGTAGGAAAAAAATGAATGGATGATATGCATATGCTTTATGCCATGTTTATGTTTATGCTGACAAAATAGACAAAACAAAATTGGAGATGAAATAAACATCTCGACACGGAGACCCGACCAACTTCACCAAAAATTGGACATCAACAAGGATGATCATAAAGATCAACAACTCCACCTCAAAGTTACAACCTTCTCTGGGAGAGAGTAATCTACTTAGGACACAACATCATGACTTCACTTGGATTACCATCATGAATTTGAATTCTTTATTGGATGAAAACCATATCGAGAGATTCCCAGATCAACCGAAGTAACAACTTAACTGGAGAGCTAAACATTTGTGCCCCATTATGATAATAATCATCTTCTAATGAGCGACGACTCTTACGACGAATAGTCTTCAAACCTTTTCTGCCCCAGATTATGTAGCCTTTGAGAAGAAGTCATAAGGATGCTTTTACAAATGAAATGGCATAATGATACTTCAATGTCTTCAAACACTTAGAGAGATTTTCAAATCTCGACGTGATTGCCCCAGTTTAACGGTGCTCGTACAACAAAGTCTCGGACTGTGGAAGTAACGACTAGGGAACAAACTTGCCCCTGCTAGCTGGTAACTGTAAAAGATTTGCCCCAGACTAAACTGTTCATTGAGAGCTTCATCTGATCTTGGCTTGGTTGGCTCTGATTAGCTGAACGTTGTAACAAATGAGTAATAAATCCTTCAAATTGATCGCCCCAGGCTGAGCTTCCTTTATCAAGTCAAATTCCCTAGCTGACAATGTTTGTTGGGATTCCTTTGACATTAGATTGTCTTGCACGCAATGTTGTTTATTAAAAATTGGCAATTTTCAATGTAAAATTCATGCAATCTTTTGAAAACATTTTTTGATGAAACACACACAGCGGAGTGATCAAGTGATCAAAATGAAAGCGATCCAATCATTTACAAATGATGGATAAAGTGATGAACACATATAATCAAAGATCATTAGGAGTCAGGTTATCCAACCTTACTGTAATATGCTTTCAAAACAACCTTACCTCAATTAGGTCTTTTAAGGGTTGTAACGTGGCTTGGTTCACGATTCATGAAACAAAGGATAAAGGCTCAAAGTTATTTGTCCCACCCATTCTCCATGATGAACTCCAATCCTACACTCAGTTAACTCAAACTATACATTCATGTTCTTACAGGCTTAAGAATTGGACTGATGATAGTTGGTGATGGCTCACAAACCTAGGGTAGTCACAACTCCCTTACAGTATTAGATGGCTTTTTCTATTTAAGGATTTTTAAGAGTGATAAATCTTACCACATTCCTCTCTTTTTATCCCTGACTTTTGTCTGAACTTCTTTATTCGAATATAAAGTCAAAGGGATGCCCCATTTTTGGCTAAGTCTCCTTCATAGGTTTTGACTTAGCGGGATTTTTTTCTTTTTTTCACTTATCCTTTCTTTTTTCTGAGAAAGGAGGTGACTACCTAGTTTAATGGATACGGTGAACCATCATTGTCTTTTATGCTGAAAAGCATCTTCGACACTTTCTTGTTGTGTACGCAGGAAAACCTGAGTGCGCCACCTTTATATGAAAAGTGTCTTGTATGCATATATCTCCGAGTTGACTGAGAACTACCCACCCATAGGTTTGAGATCTAAGGTTTTGTTTTTGTAAAGAAAGAAAACTCCTACTTCTAGGCTCGAAGGGGTTAACAAGGGATTATCTTCCTTATTTCTCCAGTGTTTAGGGATTGAAACAATGCCTTACATCATCGGCAAAGTTAAATTGAAAGCATATCAACATCAGTTATGGATATAATTTTCATCATCCTCCCCAATCTTTGATTTAAACAACAGTTTAGTAAAGAAAAGAAATGTTTGCATTTTTTTGGTATTTCATAACGATTAAAGGAAAAAGAAAGAGTGAAACGAATGGACTTAATCAAAAGATGCACAAACATTTCATTAATCTTGCAAAATTCAAATAAACAACAACTTACAAGCAAATCAAATACAAAGAAGTTACAACACATGCTGAAACAGTCTACAGCTGCCAGCGTTAGGGAATTAAGTTTTTTTGACAAAACAAGGAAAGAGCACTGTCAAAGGCCTTCTTCTTTAGTCCACCCTATGCAGGGACGGGTGTTGCACCCCAAAATTTGCTCAACCTTTTCTTGCCTGATTTGTGTTTCATTGCATTTCATTTGCATAGTTACATCATGTACATAATCCAATCATTTGCATATCATAGCATAGAATGCATCCAACAAGGGATGAAGGGTGTCTATCAAGAGAAGAGCCTAGCAAGATGTGTTATCCAAGATGAGAAGTCATCCAAGCCATCAAGAAGTGATTGGAAGTCTTGAGAAGTTTGAGTGCCTACATGTGGGTTTTGCTCCTATTTTGAGGGATATTGAGAATCATCAGTGGGATGTGAAACATGGAATGTGAATTTGAGGTGTGTATGGATCTCATGGAGTGCTTAGAGGGCCATATTGAAGCTGAGGCAAGTCATTGATTCAAGTACAAGAGCCACAGTTGAGGTGTAATCAATTAGGGTTTCATCTGGGTCAACCCTAGATCAATTGTGCAAATTGGAGAGTATCAAAGAATACTTTGAGGTCATGGGATTCATGGATTGGTATGTTGATACATGTGTGGTTTTGTGCCAAGGTTAAGCAAAGAATGATCAAGAATGTGGGAAGTTGCTAAATTAGGGTTTCAGTGTAAAATCCCCTGTTTAGTGCCTAACTTCAAAGCCACATAAGTCAAAATACAAGTTTCAAATGGATCTTTTCCCAACATGAAACTTGTAGAGCATCTCAATACGTTTAATTTTAGTATTAGAAGTCCTCAAGGGGATTCATAGCACTCAAGTTATGGTCCTTGCAAGTTACAGGTCATCAGATGACACTGAAATTTATCTGTGAAAGTCACTTGACTTCCAAGAAATGTTTTCCATTCAAGGAGGTTTCAAATGGATTCTTGGTGAACATGAGAGTTGTAGATATTGATATTAGTTTTCCATAGAGTACTAGAAGTCCTTGATAGGATTTGTAGAACTCTAGTTATGATCTTGGCAAGCCAGGGGTATTTTGGGTATTGGTGATTATAGGTCATTTTCAAGCATGGGCCAAAATCTCCAACTTGCAAGCTTCAAATGGAAAATTTTTCAGCTAGAAAGTTTCTCAAAATAGGGTTTTAACCTTGACCATGCATCAAGGAGGCTTTGAATTGGCTCATAGGAGAAGTTGGTTTGAAATTGTTCAGCTAAAAGGCCAAAAATGTGATTTCTTGATTTTATGGCCAAACAAGTCCATATTATATACCAAATTGATCAGAAAAGGCATTTTAAAGATGATGACATTACCACATTTTGGATTTGAGGCCCATTTCACATGGTTCCCTTTGATACCTTAAGGTTGAAGCAACATAACAATCACACTCCATAAGATCAAAAGCAAGGCAATTACACATCCAATTCAATTCTAAATATCACAAGAGGAGAAATTCAAGCAAGATTGAAAGCTGAAACAGAGCAATGCATGACTTTAGCATGTGAGATTTTCAAGGGATATGAGAAATTGAATTTCTCATTCAGTTAGTTACAAAAGGTTCTAGAGGTTTCAAACACATTCTATATAAGCATTGCAACTGATTCAGATCATTTTTTTTGGCAAGGATTGAGCAAGGAACCAGAGCAAGCCATTGAAAATTCTCAAGCTGCATCAAGAATCGGGTTTTGGAATTGAAGAGGATTCAAAGAAAATTGATCATTGGAGAAGCTTTAGAAGTGGTTCTTGAGTGATTCTGCAAAACATTGGAGCTTGAATCGAGCATTTACACCTTCTGTTTATCCATTTTTTCAAGGTTTGCAATTTCATTTTTCACCATGATTCATAGCAAATTGGTTAAGATTTGATGTGTGGATAGGCTATAGATGTAACTTTTTCTTATCTCTCTCTCTCTCTCTGATATCAACAGAACACAGAATGAACCAAAGGACTGACGCAGCGAAGAATGATATGCAGAATGCTGATGCAAGTGCAAAAACGCAACTGGTTTTACAAAACTTAGAAGTTTGATCAGGTTAAAACCCCATTTTAATCATCATTGAAAAAAGTTACAACTTTTAAAAATACCAGAGATCGACTGAGTTTTACAAAACTAGTTGCGACATGAGGTGATATGATGTGATGATGCACACGTAACACAAAGGCAAGTATTCACAAATACAAGGCATACACAAAGACCTCTTAGGCTCAAGATCAAAGTAAGGAGTCAAAGGTCTACCCATCCCCAGGATTTGTACTGTGGGTTGATTTGTACCTGCCGAACGGGTTCTACAGAATTCCCAGAGTCATCAACCCATCATTCGGATATTATCAACTTCCCAAATCATTTGGTAATCGATAATATTCTCAAGAGAATCTCGTCTGAGTGTAGTATCACGTATTAACTATTTCGGAAATACTTCCTTATAGCCATCGCACTACGTCCTAATAAGGCCAAAGAGGGGTAGAATGTATTCTAAAAGTCCACAGTGTCACGGGCTCCTTCATTGAAAGTAGCATTGTTTTCACGAATACTCGATCAACAATACTAATCTTTCAAGAAGGCCTACACTGAGCGGTGGTTTCTCAAGTTAGCTTGGTCGGGAATCAACTCCCTATAAGCCTTCTTGAATATACCACCATCCTATCATAAGTGCACTCGAGTCCGGGTATAGGACCGTCTCACCACTCAAAACACCCAATACCCAACAATCAAACAAATACATTGACAAATATACATGTTAAGAAAATATTTACAAATATAGCATGCAATTAAACAAATTAGGCTAAACCCTCAAGTTAAGTATTTATCCCTAGTGAAGTCGCCATTTCTGTTGCGGTGAGAATCGTGATACCAAGCTATTGATTAACTTGAATCTTTAATTCTTAAATTCACAACCGGACTTTAATTTATCCAAAGTAAGGGTCTAAAGAAAGAAAGAACCTTTTTTGCGATGTAACAACAACGCTAAGAGATTCGGGGATCGGGGGTTGGTTATGCATAGGGTAGGTATCTCACATCCTAAACATCTGTAGTACTCTACAAGAACCTTTTGTTTGTTTGCATGCTAAGTTGGTAAATATTTGCTAAGATTTGGGATTGGGTAAAGGGTATAGGTTCAAACCTTAAGATCGTTTCTAAGCTTGCTCGCAAAGACATCGCGTCCTCTGCCTACTGTTGCACCCCAAAATATTCCCAACATTTCTTTACCTAGCTTGTGTTTCATTTCATTCACATTAGCATTATCATTTGCATTTCATTGACATGTATGCAGGAGATCAAGAGGTATGATCACCAATCAAGGGCTACACAAGAGTTTGAAGCTAGCTAAGAAGCCTATTCAAGTGTCCAAGGGTTGATATCCTTGTCAGAGAAGTCAGAAGATCCCCAGAGAGAGTGGTTGAAACCAAGGTTGTGTGCCTCCTAACTTGAGAGTTGTGGGAGCTCCTCAGATGATTCTGAAGCCAAGAATGTGGACTTGAAGCCTTGAGAGAGCTTATGAGATGTCTTGAAAGCCATCATGAGGCCTAGATAGGTCATTGTGCAAGATTGAGAAGACTCAGCCATGAGTGGTGTAATTAGGGTTTGATTGGGTCAACCCTAGGTCAACTGATGATTTGGAGAGGGTTGAGACCTAATTCAAGAGCCATGTGATCATGGATTGATGCATTTAGATGCTATAAGGATGATTCCAAGGTTAACTCATCATGATTGAAGAGTTTGAGAAGTTTCAAGCTAGGGTTTCTAAGGCTTGACAGTGTAAAATCCCCTAGTTTGACCCCTATCTTCAAGGCAGTTTAGCCCATGATGTGATTTTCATATCATCTTGCCCCCAACATTAATGTTGTAGATCTTGCTCTTAGCTTTAATTTTAGTACTAGAAGTCCTTGATAGGATTTGTAGAACTCAAGTTATGACTTTGACAAGTTACAGGTCATCTGAGGTATGTGAATCTGGGGCTTGAAAGTTACCCAACTTGCATCAAACGTTTGCCCAAGAAGGATGCTTCCTATGAACTTTTGGTCAATAAGAATGTTGTTCCTTATCTTCTTAACTTTCTATAGAGTACTAGAAGTCCTTGATAGGATTTGTAGAGCTCAAGTTATGGCTTTGACAAGTCAAGGGCATTTTGGTCATTTGGAGATTACAGGTCATTTCAAGTATAAGGCCATAACTCCTATTTCAAAACTTCAAATGGAAAAATCTTCAACATCAAACTTGTTCAAAATGATGTTTTAAGGCTAGTAAGTAGGTCATGAGATGATGGAAATGCTTGTAGCTCAAAGTTGCAAATATGACCTAAAATAAGGGTATAAGTTAAATGAATCAAAGTTGGAAATTGATATTTTCAACCTACACATCCAAACCATGGCATGTAATATATCATTTTGACTCTTGAAAACATTTTAAGAACATTGGTTTAGCCACATTTTTTAGTTGAGATTCAATATGTGGACTTGCTTTGGAAAGTAGCTACTTGCATATTAAGTGACATTTGCAAAACTCAAAATCAAGGCATGAGCAAAGAACTTTGCAAGCTAAACACTTTCAAAATGTCACTAGGGGAGAAATTGAAAGTGAATGAGGTTGGTTTCAAGCTGCAAACAGAATTATGCATATCATGAGATGTGTTTGAAAATCTCATGACATGAGAAGTGGAAACTCTCATTAGAAGGATCTAGAGGGTTCTAGATCATCCAAACCTCATCTATGTATTGAGTAAAGTTGATCCAATGCAAGGGTTGGTGATGATTGAAGGAGAGAGCATAGATTGAGATTGAATTTTCATAGCTTGCAATTGAATTCGGTTTCATCAAATTCTTCACCTTCCATCCATTTTCTTGATTGAAACTTCTTCCATGGATGCTAAGGATTGAGTCCAGATCATAATCAAGAAGAATTCGTGGCTAATTGGTGCTCTTGAACTCAGAATTTTCCACCTGCAACTCACCATCGGGTTTCAAGATTTAGGAGCTTTCAACCGGTTCTTTTGCATACAGAAGCAAGGAAAAGGTTCATTGATCGTGTCTGAAAGATTAGAGAGCTTGAATTGGAGGTTTAGTGCATCTGTTCATCCAAGATTTTCAGGTTGGTAATTTCCTTCCTCTAGCATGATTTAGGTAGAATCAAGATGAATTGAGGTGTTAGATGCATTGTAGAACAGTGTAGGATGGATTTCAGGTAGTTAATTTGAGAATTAGTGACAAAATAGGTGCATTACCATTTTCGGTTAAGATTTGGATATGGTGAATCTTGAGGATTTAGGTTGAATAAAGGGTATGGTTGCACTCGTGACAAGATTTGGGATAAGTTTCATGTATTGACCATTTGCAATGGAGGTTCCTAGAGAGAACTAGGGTTGGGGAAGGTGACCGGAGCACCACCGGTGGTGGCCGGAGCTGGGCGCGAAGTTGCAGAGGTTTGAAAGGTAGGAGATGACTCTGGGACCATCAGATCTTGGTTGGACCTTTGACTAGAAGCTCATCCAACGGCCACGTTTTAAGCTCAATTTGTGAAGGATCTGAAGAAATGAAACGCACCGTTTCATTTAATCAGTGGTTCTGGGCTTAGTGAATAGATTGATATCCCCACCCCCCTGAAGGCCCAATCCATTGTTTGTACTGATTATCATTGCTATCCATACCGTGCATTTATTCTTTTATTTGGATTTTCCATTATTTTTTCATTTTATTCATGGTTCTTTGAAAAATCATATAAAATTGAAAATTAATCCAATTAACCCCATTCTTTTTGCATTTTACTCATGATTGAGTCTAGTATTTTTTTAGATAAAAAATATTTTCATTTCATGTATTTTCTGATTTAATGGGACTTTTACATTTTAATTGATATTAAAATGGTTATGTTTGATGACTAATTTTGTGGAATTTTGTTTGATCATGTGGTGATGATTTTGATCCTAATTTTTTGTGTGTGATTAGGTTAGACATGTATGCTCCCATAGCATTTTTCTCACATTTTTGTGATGAAAATAGGTGTGCTTTCTAGATTGATATTTAGGTGCTTCCTTTTTAGGGTTTAGGTTTAGTACCTCATAATGTAGAATTTATTTCTAGGTCTTATTTGATGATTGGATCTCTGAAATTAATATGGTAGAGTCATAATTGACCTAGGTTCCCTTAGGATGTTTTGTAGAAATTAATAAGATAGTTTTCTATTTTTGATTGATTTTAGTTTAGGTGCTAGCTTTAGGTGATCCTAACTTACTAATTCAACTAGTTTAACTTCCTTAGCCCCCTTAGATTAGGGTTTTTGCTTGGTTGGCCTTTGGTTGAGATTGAAGACAAGTTGAAGACAAGGTGAGGATGCTTGAAGTTGCTTGGAGCTTTGGAATTGTTTGTGCCTGAAGGTGTCTGATGAACATGTAGGAAATAGGAGCCACAGGGAGAGCCTAAGAACTAGAATGATTTCTTTCACAAATATGGAAAGCATCTTGTGCTTTCATTCCTCCCAATGACTAAAAGTCCTTCTCAGATATTCACATCCCTCCTTTGGAGGGATGAGTGGCTTTATCTGGGAAGTAGAACTTTGAGGGAACCAGTCTCTCATAATGATGAACCCTTACAGGCTTCCTTTGGTTGTCAGTAAGTTGTTTATCATTTCCACTCATCCTGTTCAATCAATGGTCTTCTGGTTTGAGTATCTTGAAGGATGTTGGGATTGAGTCTGAAGATGAGAACTTCATTGAAGAATGTGGAAGAGGATGATTCCTTGAGCATTGCCATTTCAGCTGAAGCTTGAAGAGATTGAAGAACAAGTTGATACTTGAAGATTCAATTAAGATTGAGTGTAGAGCTGAGGCTTGAGGAATAAAGGATGAGTTGAAACTTACATTGATGCTTGGAGAGCCTGAAGGAATCAAGTTGATACTTGTAGTTAGGAGTGAAGCCTGAAGGTGGAATTGACTGAGGAGCTGAAGCTTGGAGAAGAGAGAATAAGTTGACACTTATGTTTGATGGATTGAAACCTTGGAGAAGCAAGTTGATACTTGTCATGAAAGATGATAGCCTTGAAGGGTGATTGAAGTCTGAAGACTGGGTTACTGTTAGAAGAGCTGAAGCTTGGAATTGAAAGAGGTGTTGATCTGTTTCCTTTCCTATTTGTTTTCTTTCTGTGCAACTGTATTGATGTGACTTGTTTGATTTGCTTAATGCATTAGAATAAGTTCATATTTAGACTGATGTAAGCTAGGAGCTGTGAAGCTGTGGAAGTTGTTGATCTGTTTCCTTTCCTGTCTGTTTTCTTTCTGTGCAACTGTATTGATGTGCCTTGTTTGATTTTCTTGATGCATTAGGATAAGTTCATATCTAGACTGAAGTAAGCTAGAAGCATGATTGCACTAGAGGTTGAGTTGCTCCCTCTGCTTGTATTTTTACTGTATGGCTTTGCTTGCGGGTATTCGGTAGAGCCCTGCTCCCTTGCCCATGTGGTTTGTGTTTGCATGATAGCATATTTTACTTCTTCTGTATGATTGCAGTTATATTTTGCTTGATAGCATTTCATGTTATTTTTACTGTATGATTGCAGTTGTTATTCTATTCTGCTTGATAGCATGTCTCTTCTGTATGATTACTGTTATTCATTCTGGCTTGAGGTTGAGATGAGCTTGTGGAGGCTGCTGCCCCACACACATTTCCTCCCTCACTTGCATTGCATGCATTTTACAGTCGTTTATTGTTTATTGTTTGAGCTGATGCTTTATCTGTGTCTGTTTATCATTAACATGATCCCTTAGGACTCCCACGTCCTTTGATAAGGAAGTGATGATAGAACTTTAGGTTGAAACCTATGCATGATAACTTCTAGGAGTTCCCTGTTTCAAACCTCGAGTATAGGATGAATCCTTGGCATGACAACAGTTGGACTTGATAGTCTCCCTTTAGTTGAGCCCTTCTCTTCTCATCTCAAAACAAATTAAGATACAGTAATCATGAATGATTTCTTTCGTACGTTACGAGCCTTAAGCTATCTGAGAAAGGATTGTGGGAGAGTTTCTTTTCCACAGTCTGGATGTTTAGTATGGCACCCTTTGGGTGACATTCGACGCATTCACTCTCAGGTCATAGTCTTTAGTGCGATTGAAATTGCAAACACAATAAAAAACACTTCTTTCGTAAAAGACAGAAAACAAACTTCAAACCTTTTTGCCCCGTGGGCCCATAATTCAAAGGAAGCTTTTCTGAAGAAAAGAGTGTTGTTAAACTTCAACGCCAACGCAAACAGGCTTTGTCCCTAACTGCTGGAATTGTTGTTTAACCCTACTCGATAAAACAGATGAATCTGAATTCCCGTAATCCATAGTATCCCGAACTACGTAAGCTCTGATCTCTCATACATGTTGAGAGTACGTAGGCACAATACTGATGTATTGGCGAGCCACCTTCCCCATAACCCATCGTAGGTCGAACTACATTAACTCTGATTTCTCATTCTCTGATGAGAATACGTAGGCATAAAGCGCGACACTTTGCTGAGTCATTTTTCTTTTCTGTTTCAGCTAGCCTTGATAGGTATATAGATAAAACCAACCCGTCCAGTAAACACAACAAGCATGGATCCCATCGAGTACGATGGACTTGAGGGGTGCTAATACCTTTCCCTATGCGTAACCGACTCCCGAACCCAGACAACGGTTGTAATGACCTTATCTTATACCTATTCGTCAGGTTTTTCCGATAGTTTCCTTTCCCATTCTGAGGGATAAATAACGAAAGGTGGCGAATCTTCTGTTTTGCTGGCACCTTATTTTCGCGGAAGCGACACCTACGTATCCTAACTAGGATAGAATCAGAGCAATCGTAGTTCACCTCACTAGGTTTGAAGAACACTTGATTATGATCAAGGTTCAAAGAGCAACAAACATTACAATGCTTGTGTAGAGTTTAACAAAACTCTCTAGATCTATGTTGAAACACTCAAGAGGGGAGTAAGTAATCATTACTATGATTCTTACATAGAGTTCACAAACTTTATCCTAGGGTTCTAGTTGAAGAACACTCCTAATGAAGGTGTGTCTTTTAGACTTAAAGCAAAGTCTAATGGCTTATATGTTCTAACTTAACTAAGCTAGGGTTTAAGATGACTTCACAAAGTCAAGGCAGGGTAATGCACTATCCATGACGCAAGGGTCAATGAAGAGACTTTTTCTTTGGAAGGAGAGAGAGGAGGCAACTTGGATGACAACTAAAAAGTTCCATCACTTGGGGAAGAGATACTTAACAAAGAAATAAACAATTAAGCAAGAGAAACAAGATATATGGTTACAACTAAGCAAGCATGCATATCACAATAGGCAAGGATTAAATAATACAAATGGTTACGACCGAGAATCAAATATCTTAACAAAGATGGAAACAATGGTCATATAAGTAAGTCACAACTTTAAGATGATCATGTTATAAATTCAAAGTGTCTCAAATATAACAACATTTAGGCATTGATAACGATCAAATACGCAAGGAATGTTCACAACGGTTAAATTCAAAACTTTAGGAAGAGGGCAATAATTTTATGGTAACCACCAACAAGAAATAAAGTCTCAACATGTTAACAAACATAAAGAAATCCAATATCAATAAATATCACAAGATAAAATAAGCATGGTATGAAAGAAAATCGATCATGACTCGAGGTAACGAGCTAAGAATGCACCAACTAAAAAAGTAGGCAAAAGGGCATTGTAAAAACAAAAAAATTGAGATTTTAATCCATTAGGTGAAAATAGACATTACAATGAACAATTTGCAAAAAGAACGGGTTAAAAATAATGAACAATGAATAAGTTGTGAATTTTTGAAATTTCATGCAAATAACAAATAAAATCATATAAATAAAAAGAGAAAGGGCAAGGGTGGGAGTAGAACCCACACCCTTTGGTTTACAAACACCACATACATCCACTGAGACACTAGGCACGCACGCATGAGGAATTGGAAAGAATGACACAAAATGAAACAAAAACAATTGAAAATAAAATGCCAAAAAGACTTGATCACCATGGATCGAACTCAGGACTAGAGGGTACAAGGGGTGATATGCGCGCAAGTTTCTACCACTGGGGTGGCTATACATCCGTGTATTTAGCCACCCCCATAAATACAAAGGCTACATATGGTTGATATTCTGGGCAAAAATCAAGTCACCCAACCAAAAACGTGAAGAATTCAAACTTGGTCAAAACTCAATCTTTTTTTGTGAAATTTTAGTCAAACATGACTGTTTTTTTAACAAGGATTATGATGGTATCAACAAAATTTTGAAATAATTTCTCTAACAAGAAACACGATTGAAGATGCATATTGATCAAATGAGTTGCATTTTGAAAAACCACACCAGTTCAGAGTTCATACACATCACATAGGCATTGCACACAAGTCATATACATCATAACAGAGGGATTAAACACTTAGGGCTCAAGCACAACTCAGTAGAATAGGAATTGGTTCATGAATTGCAAATGTGGTGTGAAAATAAGAACAAGCTGTCAAGGGCAGATTGCAAGGTTCAATGTACATACATAGCCTAACATTTCTAAACATGTTATATGATGCTCTTTAAAGTTTACAAACCAAGCAAGCATGTCTCAGGTAGAGGAAATAAGCATGATGCAGAGATGGCAACACATTGGTAACTTGTGAAAAATGTTGAATTTGCTTTCAAACAACAATGATAAGTAACCTCAAATCAAGACCAAACTGTTTAAAAAAACCTACACAGATAACAACTACAAATAGTTACACATAAATATGGCTAAATTAAATGTGATGTGGGAGGAAATAATGATGATGAACAAAGCAGCCAAGCTGCAGGCCAGGGCCAAAGTGGCCATGCTGCCCAGAATCCACACAAAAGGCTAGACATGGATGAAAATCAATCTTGGATCAGAATAGAACAGGAGAAGTCATAAAACCTCAACCAAACTATCAAAATGCAATAAGAAACAAGCTAACCACAACCAAGATGCTAAGATCAAACACTAAGCACAACTGTTATGCCATACCATGTGAAATGAAAAGAAAAGCAATTTGAAAACGAAAGTCATGAAATAGACTCAATCAGGTTGGACAGACCTTGCATACGTACCCAAGACATAATATTAAGTGTGTCTACACTTCCAAATCAGCCACAAACAACATAGAAATAAAAGTCACATACCAACTGCTCACTTAAGCATGAAAAAAACATAATTTGAAACCAAACATGATTGGAATAGGTTGAGATCAAAAAGATACCAAACACAAGTCTCAAATATGATTATGAATGAGTCTATACCTCAAGTTTGATCATGAAATGCACATAACAAAAAAGGGCTATCAAGTTACAATGGTATCATACATGATGAGTGGGGCTGTCATGACAGGTAGGAGGAAAATGGTAAGGCAAACATAAAAGGGGCCTAGTTCATACAGATACAAACCAAATCATGCTATCTATGCTTATGGAATAAATTCAAAGCTACACAAACAGAAAGAGTGAAGTGTGTGCAGCTGTTGTGGTTTTCAAAATAGTTTGGCAGCAGGGTGAGGGGGCAAGCTAGTTCAGTCAACAATGAATGATTTCTTATCATGAAATTAGCAAATACACATCTCAAACATGACAATGAATGAGGTCATTCCCAAAATTCAAACATATTGCAAACAGATTAGAAGTTGGTATGTTGGTTGATACACAAAACTGTCTTGAAACAGAATGATGGTATAGCAAGACATTTTTCAAGTAATGAGCTCTAATGCTAAACCAATGACACACACACATCATTAATATGAAGGAAAATAAGTTAAAACTCAGAAATCAAACATTGTGCATTTGGAACAAAATCTGGTATAGTCATGGCATGTTTTGGCTTGAAAAAGTAATTTGAAGGTGAGATGATGAACCAAGTAAGAATAGATCAAACAAGCAATATACACACATCAAAATCATGAAAATGGATGAGATCATATTTGAATTTCAAGCATATTTCCAACAGGACATAATTTGGCATATTGATGATTATGAAGAAAAAGTTGTCTTGAAACATAATAGTGGTATAGCAGGGCATTTGGCAAGTAAAGATGTTCTATGATGAAGCAAATGACATATACATACCATATACATGCTAAAAGATGAGATCATGCTTCAAAATTAAATCAAACCCACACCAAACAGAATATGGCATATTGAAATTCATGAAATGCAAAAACAATAACTCATTTAGGCAGCAGGTAAGTTCATGGCAGTTGGGATGATTTGGCACCACATACAAGCTCAAAATATGTAGAACAATGATTCTATACACATGGTTCAAGTAAAAACAGGTTGAAACAGAATATAACATGTGATTAGTATCAATGAGGTTTTGAAAATGCAGGATGAGAATGACAAAACAGTTTTGAACAAGTAGGGCTAGCTTGGACATACACATACCACATACAACCTCAAAACAGGTTAAATGATGTTTTCACAACTTAAAAAAAACACACATGAGTTGCTCAAGAAATAATTGGTATGCTGTTGCAAATTCTTGACAGCAAACATATACAAAACCTCACAGCTGGCCCTAACAATCAAATCTCAAGTTTCCATCATTTTAACAAGCTCAACTAGGCAAACCAGGTCATATAAACACAAATCAATAGTTTAGAACACATAAAACACAACATGGCAAGCACAAGCCTCTTAACACAAAACTCATGGTGATGGTAAAGCAAAATGACACAAAATAACACAAGTGTGAAAACAAGAGCCAAACTAGATTCAAACATGATCTAGGGGCAGGGGGATCTCATGAAACAACTTACAAGTTATCCAAATATGACCAATCAACAAAGATTGACAAATCTAGGACAAGCACACCAATATTTCAATGTTTGGATCCTTAAGGCTAATCTTGGATAAAGTTCTCAAAACAAGTTGTACACAATATCAAAGTCCAATATTGGCAACATATCATCAATATATCATTCATGAGTGAAATACTTTAACAAAAGAAAATATCATGACCACAAAACATAAGTTCTTGACAAAGAACCCTTATGGGACAGCAATCACTATATTTCACAACAAGCATCTCAAAATGGTAAAACATGACAATGTATGAACAATAAAGAGGTTGAGCATTAAATACCTCTTGTAGACAAATCTTGAGCAAGCTAAAAAGCTAAGAAACCCAGAGACCTTCTTCTTTGGCAAAGATTTGGAGCTTTCTTCCTCTTGAAGCAACAAGCTATCTTTCAAGACAGTTAGAGTTGTGAACTTCCCAGCTGGTTTTTGAGACTTTGGACAGTTGAGATATGATATATATGAAGTGTTGGGAGTGTTGGAATGGTAGGAAATGCCTCAAGTAAAGATTTGGCTTCCAAAGTGCATGAAAGTCAACATACTAAGGTATGAAGGTTGACTTTTAGGAAAATGATGTTTTTGGGTAGTTTGAATGTATGGACACCTTCTACATAATGTTTAGGGATTGTGTAAATGGTTTTGAGTGGCTTAGAAGGGGTGGAATTGAGTTTGAGCAGAGTTTTGCTCAAGACAAATTTTTAGTGAAAACTTGAAGTTTTTGAAAAATGAAGCTTTTGAGAAAATGGTGGAGAGTTGAGAGCTGTTGTTTCTGTTGCTTTCTAAGAGTGCTCTGGTGTGTCTAAAATCATAGAGAATGCCTCTATTTATAGTGAAAATGAAGGTGAGGGAAGATTTGAATTTTGCCACTTTTTGAGGGAGATTATGAAGTTTTGAAATGAATCTTGCCAAGATCTTTGTGGCAGCTCTATATATCAGCTCCATGGACAAATGCTGAGCCAAAATCAAGTGAGATGGGAAGGATGGGATGGCTGAAGTGAGGCTAGGAGGAAAGGGGACTGCAGCTGCCCAATTCTTGGAGAAAAGTTTCTCTTTCCTCTTACACATTTTGATTATTTTATTGCAAGTTGCTTGCAACTTGCCTCTCTCTTCACATCTCTCATTTTTCTGCATTTTCACTCATCCACACCTCTAATTATCAGATTGAATCATGATCCAAGGGTTAAGGATAGCTCAAGTTGTGGAAATCTGAATTTTGAGAAATTTTGACATAGTGGTTTCAAGTGTCGCAACCCCAACTTCCATGATCCATAACTTTCTGCTCACACATGCTATTGAGGAGTTCTACCATAATTTAGAAAGCCCTCATGTAGCTCTATAACTTTCATGTTTTTGAAATTTCCAAATTCTAGATGGAACTAGGTTTAAAAACCCGGCCAAGTTGCTGAAAAAATCACTTTAAAAAGCCAAATAACTTAGAATTTTTCTAAGTTATTTCCCTTCTTGAAATGAATTTTGTCATAACTCCAAATCTATGCATTTTTGACCATGGACCACTTTGAGGCTTTTGTAGGACTTGTCAAGAGCTTTCCAATGAGCTTTGAATCACTTCATTTGAATGTGTGGTTGAGGAGTTATGGTCTTGCCCCTTTCAAAACCCTAATTCCCGATATTTGCAATTACTTCTTAACCTTTGATCCAATGGTCATGAAATTTTATAGGAAGGTGTAATATGACATAAGGAACATTTTTGATTCAGATCTTGAGGTCAAATTCCTTATTGTTGAAGAGTTGACTTTTTGGTCAACCGTTCGATCAATCGGTGACTACCGAGTCGACTGTTGAGGCTCCGGACCTTCTGAGGACTTGAAACTCTTTGGAGAGACTTTATTAAGCCATAGGAACTTAATGGACCTTGATCCCACCATTGAAAAACTTTTTAAATCAAAAGTCAAACTACAGTTGACTTTTCCTGATCGAAAACCCTAGTCGGGTATCTTGAACTACACTGTTCTCAATTCATGGGTGACCACCTCAAATTAGATTCATCCTTGACCCAATGTAGTGTTCTTGAACTTGTTTATAGTTGAATCAATCCAAGACATTGATTGATCAAACCATCAAAGCCCCGATTTTGACGGTACGTAACCCTGATTCATCTGCATCTTGACAAAGATAAACTTGAAATGGCTTAAGGTTAGCCAATCAAATGAATATGATCCTACAATGATGATGAGGATCTAAGGGGTCAAAATTTGGGGTGCAACAGTCAGAAGATCAGGACTTGGATTCCTTTTGGAAGACTAATCTTAGATATTCTGATCAAGAATAGTCTGGTGGCTCATCTGCATGAAGCTGGATTGAAAGAAGAACTTGCTTCTATTATAGGAAAACCTATGAATAGGAAGAGTCTCTAAAGAATGAGAGTTGTGGATGAACTCACAACTTCTCCTGGTAAGCTGAATATTGAAGAAGTTAGTCAAAGAAGAATTCCAATAGATGACTTTCCTATTTTTGGTGCTGAAGAACCTAGAGATGCAATTCTTCAGTACATTCAGATGTGTAAGGCAGATGGAACACCTGTACCTGCTGATATTCTGCTATGTGCAAAAGAACCAGTACCATAATTTTATGAGGAAAATCTAAGGAAGAGAAAACAGGCTTCAGAAGAAGAATCTACAAGCAAGAAGAAGCATAAATCATCTGAGGAACCAAAGAAGAAGAAGAAGAAGAAGAAGAAGCAGAGAAAAGCTTCTGGAGAAGCTTCATCTGTTTTAATAAAACGTGTCAAGAAAACAGGTACTGATTCATCCTTACCTATTATTTCTGAAATTGCAATAGAATCATCAACAATTAGCTCTATTCCTGAACCTCCTTCTTCTCAAACTGCATCTGATACCACTCTTTTGCAATCATCTGAACCCATTACATCTGATCAACCTGAACAACCAAAAGTCTTTGAATCACAAATTCAAACTGACTCTGTTCCCACTGAACCAATACCTTTTACACTCCCAGAATCCACACCAACAGAATTTGTACCACAACAATATGTACTACAAGAACCAACACAACCAGAAGAACTTTTAACTTCTAATCCACAACCAGATATTACTTAACTAGAACCTATCCAACCATCTGAATCCAATATTTCTGGTTCAGATATTCTGGACATCCAACCCCTAAAAATAGTCTTTGACATTTCTTCTACCTCTTGTCACACCACTGATTCAGGTGATTCTACTGAATCTGACTTACCACCAGAAGTCTCATCTATCCTTTCTCAACCCTCTCCAAAACCAAAACCAAAACGTACTTTTGATTTTGTGTCTTTTGCTTCATTAAAACCATTTCCATCTGATTCCCTTCCATATGGTCTAAAACTCAAAAAAGTTTATACCAGAATAGAAGCATCTGCACCTACCATTCCATATAAACCTATTTCTTCAACTTTCCTTCCCTCTATACTTCAAGTCTATCTAACACAAAAACCAGATATCATTCCATCTGAACCTCTACACTCTCATAATTATGTTTTTATCCCCTATACTTCTACTCCATTTGATGTCATTCCCTCTGTATCCAATTTCAAATAGTTCTTGTTTCCCAAATCATCTTCATCCAGTTCCAAAGCTATCATTTCATCATCTGAACATCCTTCATTACCTTCTTATCCTCGTCCTCTGTTCATTATCCCAACTTTTACCATACCACCCCCACCAGAATAACCTAAACCATCTCCTCTGGAAGCCTAACTTAAACCTAAATCTAGGCTAAATGTTGATGTTTTATTTGCTAATTTTAAGAAAGAAATAAGGATGAGTTTAGACTCTGTAAAGAAGGAATGTCTCTCAAGCATTAATCCAGAAGCTTCTGAAGAATGATGGATTAAGTTCATTGCCAGATTCAACTCTGTGGCTTCTAATCTGAAGACCATTTGCTCTGATGATGTGTTGCACCCTAATTTTTTACCATAAGATCCCACCCGTTTTTGCGCATTTTTTTTTTCTTTTGTCATTGGACCTTAGTTTAATATTTATGTTTCACGACTGACCATTTGGTGCAGGCATGAATTACAATAAATAAAGAGTACCCTTTATTTCAGCCAAGCATCTCAAAGCATAACCATTGGATTCTAATTAGAGATATCTCAAATGAATCTTTGCCTACATCTCTTTAAGGTCAAGGGAGGTTCTTGGCTTCTGAATATATCCAGAGAACTTCAGGAGAAGGGTACCATGGCATTTGGTTATTGAGGGTATTCGAAATTAAGTGCAAGAAACAAATTATGATGCAAGGGAGGATGTGGATTCCTGATGTTCTTTCACACACCCGTTACTCGTGGAATGAATCACCTGTGTTTAGGATACTCGAAGTCATATATTTTTTATCAAGTTGGGTACGAGTTGAAGATATGTCCAACAATGTCATTAAATTCAAGGATCTAATCATGTTAATACGGAAGGACCGAGGAGGAAAATTCATTTGCTTTGTCTCTTCAAGACTTTGACTCAAAACCAAGTTATGTAAATATAGTAATGCGCTACAGTTTGAAGTTGTTACAATAATAGTCTCAAAGCAATTAATTTAAACACGAAACCATACAGAATTGAGAAGGGCGTGAATTCAAAATTACAAGACAAGTCTGAGAATATTCTTGAAATTCCAATTCACAATGAAATTAGTTGCAGTTGTCGGTAAAGCCTAAAGCAATCTAAAGAAGATGGAATTGAAGTCCAAAATATAGATCCCGAACCATCCTCCCACGGAAGTATACACAGAATTTGATTCCCTTAAAAGAAAATCCAATAAATATTTACAGTGGCCAGATTCAAGAGGCCAATAACCAAGTCATTATGTGTTATAGCCAAAATAAGTGCATTACACATTATTTTCTTAAAACTTAGAGGAAAGTCGCCTATTCAATGGTTTAAAACAGGGTTGTAAGATTTACATTGTTTACAAAGGGTCCAAGACACCTACGCTATGCACCAACTGCAGAAAAAACCAATCACGAAGTTTGTTACTTCAAGCATGGCTTCCCTCTGGGTACAGAAACCAGACTACCAAAACGTCTCAGATGCCAAAGAAGATTTTCCCGTGTTCCTACAACAATCTAGGAAAGAACACTACCAAGATAAGCAAGACAAGGCCGACGGTTTCGCCATAGATGTTTAGCAAACCAGAAGTCGGTACCATCTTAAGAACTGTTAGGCATTCAAACGCCGCAAGAAGACTCGTTGCGCAAGGTTAACCTGTCAAAATAACACCGACTCCATCAAATAGGGGCATTTCAAAAGGACTAAATGAGTTTGAGGATACAAGCCAAACAGTGTAATTCACGAAGCAAGAGTACCTGGAGATGGACAACGACGACTTTGAGAAGTTGGACGACTCCCGCAAACCATCAGTGTTATTCAGCAAAACCTTCAAAGTAGAAGGCAGAACCATTGGATACTAAGAAATTGAGGGATAATTCATTATGTAACTTGATTAAAGTTGCAAGAATACCGTAATACCGAGTCACAAGCCTTTGTCAAGATTATCAGCAATAGTCGTGTTGGCCAAGTGAATTTGAGGGTAAAACCACCTGTGTGTAGAACATTCTCAGTAGAAGACAAGGTTAGGCATCACAACAACACCTCAATCTGTAGCTTTTCCTGATACAACCAGCTCGAGGCTCTCCTCTTCACATTTGACCATTGCCGTGCTGAAAGAAAGAAAACAATGGTGTTAGCAGGGCTAGACGAACATACAAAACCTCAAGAGCTTTCAAAGTCAAAACACAAAAATAACCTTTTTTGGTGACGATAAGAGCAAATTCGAAGACAAGTGGAGACTACGCGTTCTCACGTACTCCATTTTAATAAAACGTTGGGAAGGATTTTCCCGAGATTTCTGATGTGCCTTTCCAACTTCTCAACTTCCAATTCTAGGCTTCCCAACTGGAAATAAAGGTAACTCTCCTCAGATGATGTGTGTAACACCCATTTTATTTATTTAGTCATTTTGGTGTTAATTTAATTATTTTATGTTGGTGTGCCCTTAGGTGGGGTGTGTTGGTATATGATTGGTGAGTACCCTTGATATGTAAGGATCATTGGTGGTGTGGAGATAATAATATAATAATTAATAGTAATATTGGTGGTATTATTATTATTATTATTATTATTATTATTATTATTATTATTATTATTAGTATGAATATTATTATTGGTCGGTGTCCCTGATATGGGAGAATTATTGGTGGTGAATTGGTGTAGATATAATAATATAATAACTAATGGTAATATTGGTGGTGCTTTGGTGTGAATATGATAATATAATGAATAATAGTAATATTGGTGGGGGTATTATTATTATTATTATATTTATTATATTTATCATTATTATTATTATATTATTTTTATTAATATTATTATTATTATTGGTGTGATAATATTATTATTATTATAATTATAATCATTGTTGGGTGTATCACTATTATTATTATTATGTTGAATATTACTATAATATTATAATAGTATTATATTATATTATATTATTATTATTATAATGATTATTATAATTATTATTATTAGAATTATTATTGGGAATATTAGTGGTTGGAATAAGTAAAATAAGAGGTGGAAGGGTTATTGGGAAGTTAGAATGGAAATATGAAAAGTCACGATAGAAACCGTGAGGAAGGAAATATGAAGGGGTAGCAAGGAGATATTAGAAAAGTTGGAATGGAGAGAAAAGGGATTACCATAGACGTGGGATATTGGTGTGATAATAATAATATTATTATTATTATTATTATTATTATTACTATTATTATTATTAGTGTTATTATTATTATTATTATTAAAAGTATTATTATGATTATTGGAGAGATAATAATATTATTATTATTGTTATTATTAATAGTATTATTATTATTAAGATTATTATTATTATTATTATCATTATTATTATTATTATTAGAATTATTAATATTATTATTATTATTTTGGTGAGATAATATTATTATTATTATTATTATTATTATTATTATTATTATTATTATTATTAATATGTGGTATTATTAATATTAGTAAGATTATATTAGTATTATTATTATTAAGATTATTAATATTATATTATCTTATTAGTTATTATTATTGGGATTAGAATAATTAGAAGGGAAATAGAATATGAGGGGTTAGGAGAGTTACGATACATTTTAGAAAATTGAGAAAAAAGAGCGATAGAAAGAGAGAAGAGGAAAGAACGAGGAAAGTGAAAAAGAACGAAGGAAAAAGGGAACGAACAACGGAAGAGGAAGGAGAAGGCCAAGAGACCAATTCTAGGAGGAATTCTATCGATCGACCAATTGTCAAGGTAAGGGGGGAGAAATTTGATTGGGAATGGTTTATACATGTATAGGGTAGAGGGGATTCCTTAACCCCGTAGGAATTTATCGTTATATAAAGTTTTATATTGGCATGCTATGATTATTGTTGATGTTGGGGGATTGATGAATGTTGATGATGCATTTTGGGGTATATATATATATGGTGATGATAGTAACTGTAATGTTGAGCCATTTTGTTGGATTGTTGATGTTATTGTAGTATTGATCCATTTTGTTGGATTGTTGATGTTACTGTAGTGTTGATAGTAACTAGGAATATAAAGCTGATGAGATTCTGTGTTGTTACTGTAGTGTGGGTAATGACCATGATTATAGCTTTGGGGAAAATTATGTGTTGTTTCCCTATAGTGTCGTCAATGACTATGGTTAGGACCTTGGTGAGATTTAGAGTGACTCTGAAGTGTCGGTAATGTACCGTAATGTTGGTTCTAGAGTAGAAATTATAGGATAATTGGTAAGTATAATATCTATTGGCATGTTTGTGATTGTGGATTGATGTTGATGAATTATTGATTTTGGTGTATAGGCTGAGGTGTTGGTTTAGGGAGGTTCTGAGTAACCTCAGAGACTTTTGGTGAGATGTCTGAATTGGTCTCGTGTGATCCTTCTAGCCTTGCTGTAGTGTGAAAATGATGAGTATGGGATATAACTTGTGTACTTGGTGATAGTACGCGTTTCCCTTAATATTGTTGGTGAGCAATTAGTTAATGTATATGTGTGTAGTGATCAGTAGGATCGTGTATCCCCGAGTGGGGGGGACGTAGTTATATCCGGTGTGATAGTATGAATTCGTTTACTATCTGATTGATTTATATGGTGTTGGTGTAATATATCTATACATATGCATTGTTGTATGATGATATGATCAGGAGGATCGTGTGCACTTAGCGTGCCAGAATATAATAATTATGCATTGGTGTCTTGCATATCATGGTGTTTTGGTGGGATGAATCATGTCTCAGGAGGAGCGTAAGTGATTCATCCGTACTCCTTTGTGGAGAATGGTGGGGGATAGATCATGTCTCAGGAGGAGCGTAAGTGATCTATCCAGGTTCGATTGAATGAACCAATGAGTCGGTACCGCATGCATGGTGTTGAGTTGCATTTTGCATTATAATATGTTATATTGTAATTTGAACAGTAGGTTCGTTGTGTGGCGTTGTTGGGGTGAATATTGGTGTTGGTGTATTGTACTACCTTATTTACATGTACTACATTACCATTATATTTTTGATCATGATTTCTCACCCCTTTGTTGTTGTTGTGTCTGTACTTCTCCGGAAGTACAAATAATCCAGGTACTTAGATAGCTTGGATGGTGGTGTGCCAGTCGAGTCTAGGATGCTCTGATACGTAACACGGGATATGGGTGCTTTAATTGTTTTATGTCAAATTTGTTGTAATCTTGTGACGTATCACATTTTTAGTGAATTATAATAATAAAGATTTTTATGAAATCTGGCGGATGGCCGAGAATGTTGGGATAATGTTTTCCGCTGTAATATTTTTGAAAAGGATGAATAAAGTATTTTTATAAAAATTTGGTGATGTGATATCCCACTATTTTGGTGAAGAACTCTGATGTTTATTTATAATGTTTATATTTTATTTAATTTGGGAAGTGGGGTGTTACAATTGGTATCAGAGCAGGTCGGTCCGTCCGGCCAGTGTTGTTGAGTCGAGTTGAGTCTGTCCTTTAGGATGGAGTTGAATATCTTTTAACCTGGTGTTGTGGTTTAAATCCCTAGTATGCGGCATGTGTGTGAAAACACTGTCGGTACATGTTGTTGTCTAACTTCGTTGGCAGAAGAGGAATGATTCCAGTGGGGGAGAAGTTTGTATTTCTCCGGAATGCTACGGTGTGGTGGCTTAGTATGTTGAGGAATGCTATCATAGTTTGGTAAAGAGGGTTTGTACCCCATCATGATTTCGGCTGTCTATTAACAAATTGAGGAACTGATCACCCTTAATCTCTTGTTAATAGTGGACAGGATTGTGTTGGATGGGATAGACGCGTCTTGCAAGCTTGGGTAGCGTAAACAGTGAATAGTCTCGAGTTAAGCTAAATGCTTAAGGGATTATTTTGAGGAATTTGGCGTAAGACGGTGTTGAAGTGTCTATTTTGACTGAAACTTCGAATGAGAAGGAAAGTGAGAAAAATTGGGATTTGTCAATTATTCGCGATTGCCGGAGGTTTCTAGATGAGGTAGGTGATTTACTATCAGAGTGTGAAGTAAAGCTCACACGTTGCCTTTGTTGTTGGAACGAGTCTGATATTAGTGACTCCATATGGTGTGTTTTCGTTGGGATTGGAGAAGTTGAAGAGTCAACTTGAAGATCTGCCGGAAGAGAAGTTCTTTCGTTTGAGTGTATTACCGTAAGGTGCGCCAATTTTGTTGGTTAAACAGACAGAGGGTTTTGTGAAGCCTTGGGTGAACTATAAATAAGTGGACAAGGTGACTATCAAGGATAGGTGTTCGCTTCCAAGAACTAATGAGTTGATGGAGCAAATGATCGAAGGATGTGATTTCCGTAGTCGTGAGATCTTGAGTAGAGTTGTTGTGGTTGTGGTATCAAAGATCGATGGTTGTATCACAACGGGAGGCCCCAAGACCTACTGTTGAGATTAGAAGTAATCGGGCTTTAAAATATTCAAAAGATTGAAAGTGTGTTGGATGGCCTCCTAAGTATAAAATTGTTGTTGTACGTCGAATTCCGGGATCGCAGCTTTTTACGGAATCGAAATCGGACACTCGGAAGTCGGGTAACGGTCGAAAAGAGGATTTTGGGACTGTCATGTTCGCCTGGCGAGCATACTGGCGAACGTTCGCTGCGGTGTTCGCCTGGCGAAGGGGTCCTGGGCAGAAAATGTTATTCTGGTGTTTTTGCCGTAACGGGAGAACCGTAACTCGGAATGACGCGCGATTCGAAGCGTTGGAAAGCTATTGAAATTATCTATGAGATGGTGAAGTATTGACATGGATTTAAGCTATTTATTGATGAA
This sequence comes from Lathyrus sativus, assembly GCA_963859935.3. NCBI lineage: Eukaryota > Viridiplantae > Streptophyta > Magnoliopsida > Fabales > Fabaceae > Lathyrus > Lathyrus sativus. The sequence goes on from OZ012739.1 coordinate 274,621,790, forward strand.
GTGTGTTTGAATGTTGTGGTAAGGACGGGCGGTACGGTACGTGTTCCCGCCATAACTCACAACTTGTTTGTCCATTTGGCATGGGATCTTCTTTAATTATTTATATAAGGCGTTGGTTGTGATAATAAATGATATTTTAAGGTATTCGAAGAGTATAGAGGATTATGTTGAGCATAAGGAACTGGAGTTATCAGTGTTAGAAAAAGAGCGGTGATATACTTCCGTAAGGAAAGTTCTGCCGAATCCGATAAAACTAATTGTGGTGTTTGTGATGCTTGTTGATATAATTAGGGGATTTACTAAAGACAACTTCAGCGAGTTTCAATTATGCAAAAGGCAACTTGAAGTATATAAGAGAAATCATCCGACCAGTGATTTAGAGTTGGTTACTATTGTGGTTGTACCGGAACCGGAGGCTTCGAAAGTTCAGACTGAGATCGGAGATGTTTGGTGATCTTAAGAGTTTAAGGTGTTTGTTTAATTTGATTAAGACGAATGTGAGGCATAGGAAATAATTGGGACTTCGGAAGGAGTACGGCTTCGAGTTGAATTACCATTCGGGTAAAGTGCATGTGGTAGATGATGCGGTGAGTTGGAAATGTCTGCGTATACCGAAGTTGACGGTGAGAAGAGTTAGAACTGACTGAGCAATTTTATAATATGAGTTTGGTGGGCGAATAGACCTCTTATGGAGTTAAGCGTTTATTGTTAGACCTGACGAGTGGTATGCTTGAGTTGGTGAATTAGTTGAATTTGATAAATTAGAGCCGAATAGTGGATTGTCGGGTTTGTGGAAATAATACCACGAGGTGTTATGGTAGAGTATGTGTACCAGATTTTGTTGAGGGGAGTAGAAGTACTCGTGAAGAAATAAATTAGGGTAGATGGAGTACCCATCCCGGTGCTATGAAGAAGTAACCGAATTTGAGTAGATTTTTTTTGGTGACCATAGATGAAGAGAGCAGCGGTTGAGGTTGAATATGCTGGTTAGAATAACCGAAATTCGAAGAGTGAACATCAGAGACTATTGAGTCTGATGCAGCCTTTGAATATTCTAGAGTGGGAATCAGGTAGTATTTTTGCGGAGTTGGTGTTGAGATTTCCAAATAATTGGGAAGATATAATTTTAATTTGGGTTGTTGCGAGTGGATTAACTATTCCGTGTTGAGGATATATGAGATGCATATTGAGTAAGTGGTGAAGTCAGATGAGATACTGACAAATATTATGTCAGATGGGAATTGAGGTTTATATTGAGATTTTGGAGGGGCTTACAGGAAACTTCGGGTACTAAGTTGAAGTTGAGTTCGACTTACCATCCGCAAACTGATGGTAAGTCATAGAGGATTATTGAGTCTGTAGAGAATTGGTGAGAGCGTGGGTGTTGGATCAAGGTGGATCGTGGGATGATTAACTACCGTTGATTGAATTACCTATAATAACGGTTACCATCCTAGTGTCGGAATGACACTATATGTGACTTGGTGAGGTAGGGGGTATAGGAATCTACTGTGTTGGAATGGGTCGAGTGAGAGTGTTGTGCTCAGACCTAAAAATTATGTTGGAGATGGCTGAGAAGATCAAGAGGATCCAAGGAAAAATGTGTTTTGAGAGTCACGCCGGTGACTGATGTTGGTCGAACTTCGAAGTCTTAGAAGTTCGCACCGTGTTCTGTGGTTTGTATCAGAGTGGCGCAGCGGAGGCATGGGAGGAGTAACATGTTAGACTATTTTTCCGTTGCCGTCGTGAATTGGCATGACGTGTTTCGTGTGTCTTGTTGAGAAAGTACATTGAATCAGGTGGATGATGTACTAGTGGAAAATAATTTGAGTGTTGAGGCATTGCTGGTTCGTTTTGACGAACGGAAGTCAACTCCGAGGGGAGGAGACATCTTTGGTGGAAATGGTTTGGGGAAGTGCTGCAAAGGCAGTGCGACCTGGGAATTGGGATGAAGGATGCGGGAAGCGTATCCGGAATTGTTCCATCAGCCAATTTTCGAGGACGAAAATAATTAAAGTGGGGGAGAGTTGTAACACCCATTTTATTTATTTAGTCATTTTGGTGTTAATTTAATTATTTTATGTTGGTGTGCCCTTAGGTGGGGTGTGTTGGTATATGATTGGTGAGTACCCTTGATATGTAAGGATCATTGGTGGTGTGGAGATAATAATATAATAATTAATAGTAATATTGGTGGTATTATTATTATTATTATTATGATTATTATTATTAGTATGAATATTATTATTGGTCGGTGTCCCTGATATGGGAGAATTATTGGTGGTGAATTGGTGTAGATATAATAATATAATAACTAATGGTAATATTGGTGGTGCTTTGGTGTGAATATGATAATATAATGAATAATAGTAATATTGGTGGGGGTATTATTATTATTATTATATTTATTATATTTATCATTATTATTATTATATTATTTTTATTAATATTATTATTATTATTGGTGTGATAATATTATTATTATTATAATTATAATCATTGTTGGGTGTATCACTATTATTATTATTATGTTGAATATTACTATAATATTATAATAGTATTATATTATATTATATTATTATTATTATAATGATTATTATAATTATTATTATTAGAATTATTATTGGGAATATTAGTGGTTGGAATAAGTAAAATAAGAGGTGGAAGGGTTATTGGGAAGTTAGAATGGAAATATGAAAAGTCACGATAGAAACCGTGAGGAAGGAAATATGAAGGGGTAGCAAGGAGATATTAGAAAAGTTGGAATGGAGAGGAAAGGGATTACCATAGGCGTGGGATATTGGTGTGATAATAATAATAATATTATTATTATTATTATTATTATTATTACTATTATTATTATTAGTGTTATTATTATTATTATTATTAAAAGTATTATTATGATTATTGGAGAGATAATAATATTATTATTATTGTTATTATTAATAGTATTATTATTATTAAGATTATTATTATTATTATTATCATTATTATTATTATTATTATTAGAATTATTAATATTATTATTATTATTTTGGTGAGATAATATTATTATTATTATTATTATTATTATTATTATTATTATTAATATGTGGTATTATTAATATTAGTAAGATTATATTAGTATTATTATTATTAAGATTATTAATATTATATTATCTTATTAGTTATTATTATTGGGATTAGAATAATTAGAAGGGAAATAGAATATGAGGGGTTAGGAGAGTTACGATACATTTTAGAAAATTGAGAAAAAAGAGCGATAGAAAGAGAGAAGAGGAAAGAACGAGGAAAGTGAAAAAGAACGAAGGAAAAAGGGAACGAACAACGGAAGAGGAAGGAGAAGGCCAAGAGACCAATTCTAGGAGGAATTCTATCGATCGACCAATTGTCAAGGTAAGGGGGGAGAAATTTGATTGGGAATGGTTTATACATGTATAGGGTAGAGGGGATTCCTTAACCCCGTAGGAATTTATCGTTATATAAAGTTTTATATTGGCATGCTATGATTATTGTTGATGTTGGGGGATTGATGAATGCTGATGATGCATTTTGGGGTATATATATATATATGGTGATGATAGTAACTGTAATGTTGAGCCATTTTGTTGGATTGTTGATGTTATTGTAGTATTGATCCATTTTGTTGGATTGTTGATGTTACTGTAGTGTTGATAGTAACTAGGAATATAAAGCTGATGAGATTCTGTGTTGTTACTGTAGTGTGGGTAATGACCATGATTATAGCTTTGGGGAAAATTATGTGTTGTTTCCCTATAGTGTCGTCAATGACTATGGTTAGGACCTTGGTGAGATTTAGAGTGACTCTGAAGTGTCGGTAATGTACCGTAATGTTGGTTCTAGAGTAGAAATTATAGGATAATTGGTAAGTATAATATCTATTGGCATGTTTGTGATTGTGGATTGATGTTGATGAATTATTGATTTTGGTGTATAGGCTGAGGTGTTGGTTTAGGGAGGTTCTGAGTAACCTCAGAGACTTTTGGTGAGATGTCTGAATTGGTCTCGTGTGATCCTTCTAGCCTTGCTGTAGTGTGAAAATGATGAGTATGGGATATAACTTGTGTACTTGGTGATATTACGCGTTTCCCTTAATATTGTTGGTGAGCAATTAGTTAATGTATATGTGTGTAGTGATCAGTAGGATCGTGTATCCCCGAGTGGGGGGGGGGGGGACGTAGTTATATCCGGTGTGATAGTATGAATTCGTTTACTATCTGATTGATTTATATGGTGTTGGTGTAATATATCTATACATATGCATTGTTGTATGATGATATGATCAGGAGGATCGTGTGCACTTAGCGTGCCAGAATA